>VZTQ01011529.1:188189-203752 GCA_013400755.1 Pelecanoides urinatrix
AGTTCCAAAGCCCCGTATCTGTTCTGTAAGGGCAGCTGGGAAGGTTGAGGTGCGGGAGGCCGGGCGGGGATTCGCCTGGCGCCCCGAGCAGGGACCCGTGTCCATTCCCCCCGGTCTCCTGGGTCCCCTCCTTCTGCCTGGTGGCAAGAGGGCAGGGGATCCTCCGCTTCTTGTGGAGCCTCCATGTGCTGCCCTTGCCTCAGGGATGGCAGGGTGCGGCTCCACCAGTCGATTTCCCTCTCGGGGAATTCATGTAGATTAATCCAAATACAGATGAACAATTTTAAAGTTTGTTTGATTTTTTTTTGGTTGGTTGGGTTTTTTTAACCTATTTGACCATAACGCACATCATTTAACCTCTGCATACATTTTGCTAGATTAGAAGTTTTTAGGCAGCTGCTACCCTGAAAACCTGCACATTGGTCACCGCATCGTATCAAGTGCTTCTACACCTTTTACACAGCAAGCACAGGATAAAAATCAGATGCCCAAAGAGAACTAGTGCACTTCCCAAGTCTGTCACTATACAGAGAGGTAGCGATTTGAACGACTCAACACCTCCCAGATCATTACACTTTTGAGCTCTTCACTTCTATTTGAAACACACAGAAAATAGCTAAGAAGCAGATACAAACTAGTCTTACTGCAACTGCTCAAAGAAACTGCAGAAATTACTTTTCTTTCATCTCTTTTCTACTACTGGGTGGAAAACGTGGAATACAAGCAATAGTGACAGCTCTCGCTAACAGACCCAAAGATATTAGTTATACAAAATACTTCAACTCCCCAAAAATATTAACGTGTGATATAGAGACATCTGAGTGTTCTTTTAACCGCGAAGAAAAGATGAGATTGCTCTAAGATCTAAAGAGGAAATCAAATCATGAGCCCTGAATCGTTTTGCTTACAAATTCACACACCTTTCTGTTATCCTGCTTAGGCATACCTGAAAAAAGGTAACTCCCCCCCCAAAATAAAAAAAACCCACAACACCAAAAAACTCACACTACAGGCATTTTCTTGCCTGTCTGGATTCTCAAAGTTTCAGAGAGATCATCTCTAGTAGATTTATTGGCTGCTTTCATACAGAGGAAGAGAAAAAATATTATCTAGTATGAAAAGGTTTTTAAATAACCTGAGGATACTTTCAGTAAACAGAATTAAATTCTCTGTTATTATGAGGTATTGAAACGCACAACATTCAGCTTTGACAACCCACACTCACGCACCACACTACCTTGCTATAGATACGCTATTTCAACACTGCTACTGCTCCAGACACACAGTCCTATTCAACACTCTTGTCATCTCCAGAAGCACTGGAGGAAGGCAAGGGAAAAAAAAAAAAAGGAGAGTTTTGTAGTCCTCTAGTTGAAAATGCATAAATGCTACTGGCTGTGTTACCACTGAGCCTAAACTAGAAGGTCCCACCTCTCTGACTCCTTGTTGTCTAGTATGGTCATACAACTTCTCTTCACAAGGAGCCACATGGACAAGACAAGGGGCAATGGTACAAGTTACACTGGGAGAGGTTTCATCTCGATGCAAGAAAGAAATTTTTTACAGGGAGAACAATCAAAGACTGGAACAACCTTCCCAGGGACGTGGTAGAGTCCCCGTTGCTGGAGGTTTTCAAGATGCGATGGGACAGGGTGCTAGGTAACCTCATCTAGGCTCCCTTTTCCACAAAAGGTTGGACCAGATGGTCCTCTGAGGTCCCTTCCAACCTGGGTTGTTCTATGATTCTATGAGCCTGTGGACCACAGTTAGCTTGCGTTTCATCAATTAGGAGAGCAAAGCCAACCAGATACGCTCCCCAGTATTCTGTCTGGCCGTATTTTCAGATACAGACTTACACACGTTAAAGAAATACAAGTCACCTCGATAGCTTTCATTGCAGAACTCAGTGGGGAGGTAGAGATCATTCCAGTCACCAAATTATTTCCTCCAATCCCGTATCACAAAGGACAAACTACAACTGTTACTCCCCATACGCCAAACTGCAAAGCAGTGCTACGTGCAAGCAGAGAGTGGTATAACATCAAACGGACGCAGCAAGAGCAACTGCTGTATGCAATTTCATTTCCCCAACTATACAAACATATAAATACTGTAGCAGATCTTGTACAGAAAATGTGAACACTTTACCGGTGTACTCTCACACAACTATGTGGACTAACAGTGTTGAGAAGAATGAGAAGATAAAGAGGAAATTCAAAAGCAGGACCCACTTCTAATTAGGTGTTACTAGGCAGCTATATTTACTTGTCCTCTTATTTAGTCAGCTTAGCTCACATAGAGATAAGTAGAAACAATCACACAAAATCAATTAACATGAAAGAAAACTTCTTAAACAACAAGCACATTAAAATAACATGTAAAGCCGCTGCCATCTACACCCTTTTTCACCAGTGGCAACACAGCTGAAAATGAGCAAAGTACATTTAGAGATAAGATAGGCTAAAACCAGACTGGGTAGACACCAACAGTATGAAAAGCGGCTGCTAGAAATCAAGGCACTGTAATGCTGCTTATTATTGCTTTTCTGAATTTTTTTTTTTAATTCACAAGTCATTCTTAGCCTCTCTCCTCTGTCACTGCCTGGTTTTAGGATGGACAGACATTGATTTTTCGATCAAACATTAACAGAAATTCAGCAGCCTAACATATGGTAATATTTCAAGATATAAGTTCACAATTACGTCAAGAGAATACAATTGTTTTACTATGCTGCTGAAAGTCTGAAAAATGTCTGGGTCAGTTTTATTTCTTTTTTTTTTTAAATGCAGGCCCTCATCTCTGCCATTCTCAAATTCTGAATTAAAACCAAAGTATTTCTGCCTTGTATACCCTTAAAAAATAATTTTAAGTAATTTCTCAAATTTCCAGCCTTTCCAAATATTGCCAGGAATGTCTCACAAAATATACAAATTCATTTATTCTTATATTCAAACATCTTTCAAAGCACTTTTGATCTGAGATCATCTTAGGGTATCATGCCCTCAAGAAAAATTGTGGCTTGTTTCGGTTTTTGCCTCCTCCCTTTTTTCCTCCCCCCCCAAATATGCATACAGAATATAGCAGAGCCAAAAAAAACAACCTTATTTATGCCCGGTATTGTATGTATTTAAACATGGTCACAAGTGCCAAAATTTTCTTCACTAACACTGGCTCGCATCTGGCACACGAGCTAGAAATAACTATACTTAGTGGCTTTACCACTATAAATCTTCCAAAGTCTTCTGCATGGCTGAGCTCTTCTCATAAAATTAGACACCAACGCGTTTTGTCTTCCTCATTAAAAGGATGCTTGCTGGAGAAAGCACAGGGGGATAGAGATGTGTGTGAACAACCTTCTTGTAGCCACTGGGTATGGGACCTAACCGCATTCTCACAGGCACAAAGACAGGAATACTTAAAATAACTCAAAAGACTGTTGCAAGGAACATCTCCAAACATTAAGAACAACTTTAAAAATCTAAGAATAGAATCTACATGCTTACACTAGCACACAGGAAAAAAAACAAGATGTCAATAGATTTTTTTTTTTTTAAGTTACTTTTACTCTCTTTCCTCAAGTATTAATTGGAAACACTGTGTTTATTTCAGAAATAAACACAAGTGAACACTTACAAACATTAATTCAATAAAAAGCCTCTAACAACGTATTCCTACTATGCCTTTTGGAAAAATGCTATTAAAATTTTAAAACCTACTATAAAAAACAAACAGAAAAACACTACTTTGAGCTATTATAAACCAGTTTCGTTTACTGCAAATACTTGACTGGAATAACTTTGGTTTGATTAGGTTTTGCCCTTTTTTTACAGCCCATTTTCAAAAATATGAATGCAGAACACCTTTTTTTGTGTGCTTTCATACTGCAGTAAGTGGCTAAGAAGATTAAACAAGCTCATTGACTGTACTAAGACAAAAAAAAAACCCCAAAAAACAGATGCCTAGCCATCAGAAAACTAAAATCACCAACTGTAATGCAAGATAACAGCTAGGTTGGAAGTCCAGGAGCAGGAGAAGCTGATCTCAATGACCAGCTGGGGATGGCAAGCGAAGTAGCACGGTGCTAAGTTCTCTGCAGTCAGAAAACCACGCTACATCGGCCCCTATCTGGAAGAAACAAAAACCACAACCAAACAAAAGCAATCTCTCTTTCTACCTCTGCCTCCCCTATGAAGAGTATTTACATGAGACAGGATCTGATAATATCGTTTCCCTCATTTGTCAGGACAAGCTTCTGACTCACTAGCATTGAAGACACAAGGTTTTCAAGGTCTGCTGACGGGAGACGAGACCAGCCGTTCTCTTTTGATTCCAAATCCGAACTTGACCTGAATTCAGAAACTCAAATATTAAGAGGAAATTCACACAATGCACCATCAGGAGACTGGCCTAACGGGTCTATAACATAAATTCTGTACATTTCTTAAAGAGGTTCTTCAGCATCCTTTACATAAAGTTCAACTAGCCTTTATGAGACACAAAATACACACAGGTTCCAGTTGTAACTTTTAGTTAAAACGTAAAAACTACTTCAGATACAGCAACAACTATCAGATTCCCCGAGTCATATCAGCTCCTATGAAAAGCGGTATCTTTCTTATTATTATTATTTTTTAGAAACATCAACTTGCAACTCCGTTTGCATTAGGGACCGTGGACAAGGTTTTACTTTCTGATTAACGTCAGTTCTGCGGCACAAACATCAGCATTGCCAAGAATTAGCGTTCACAATGTGCTGGCGGGTATTTTTAGCATGACAAAAATTGAACTTGTTCTGAGCCAGCTTGACACACGGTTAAAAACACTTCGGTGAAGCCAGTTCTCATGGTGCAATACCACCTCCTGCTATTCACCACACCCTTCTCGCAGAGGCAAGAGACGAGAATCTGTACCCGCAAGACAGATAATATAATGGACCACGAACCGGACTAACGCAAAATCAGCTTCACTAGCAGATGTACATCTCCATGAATGTCTAAAATAACTTCCAGAGGAAAGACAAGGCTGGCACGGAGAGGAGGGGAAGAAAAAATAATGTCTTCAGCAAGGAAGCTAGATGAAAAGGGTGGGGTGCAGCCATCTATTGAGGCTATCAACAGCTTCAATGTCCTAAGCCACAGCAGGTATTGTTTACAAAAGTCTTTGTGCAGGTTGCGCTAAAAGGCTGAAAGCACTGTCTGCAAAAGATGCTAAAAGCAGTATTGGCAAAGGATGCAACACCTGCAAAATAAACCTTTTCCCACCAAACATGATGAAACAAATACAACAAAGCACCATAGGAAATTAAGCCAGGCTACGCTAATTGTGTCTGGAATGATAAGAATGCTCTTCCTCTTTCCAATACAGCTTATCATGACATTTGTGGTATGTCCCGAACATCTTCAATTCCTCTTACATACAGGGTTTGGAAGAAAGAGTCGGGATTAAAAATACTTAGAGCCTCAAAGGAAAAACCTTCCTCACAGGATCAGGCTTGGGTTTGATCAAGTGGATCAAAGGAAGAGCATTTTGCTCCTTTAAAATTATCCTGTACTATATATTCTAATATACATACCTAACTTGGTCGATTTGCAGCTACGCCTTGCAATTGTCACCATAAAATTCTGTAACAAAGGCAACTTTACAGGACTGCATCGCAACTGCTGGTTTTCTAGAGCTCTGCCAAGTAACTTTGTGGTGAAAAATGATAGCTCCAGGAAAGGCCACACTCGGATAGAATTCAGAAAAAAAAACCAACCCACACAACTTTCTGCAAGCTAAAGAATTCATTCTTAAAAAGGGGTCACTGAGTCAAAACTGAAACTGCAACCTTTGGCAAAGAACGCATGGGTTGTATTTAGTACCAGAATCATCTTTTTACTGTCTTCCAAGACAAATGCATACTAAAGGCACAGCGCTCACCAGCTAACGTAACAAGCCGGAATTCTCCTGAAAGCTTCTAAGGAAACACAAGCCCTTAAAAATCAGATTTCCAGAGCATGTGTTGGAATTGCTTTAATAAACAAAAGCTCATTCAAATGCAAGCCTTAAACCTAAAGTGGAGGAAAAAAAATAATTTTCTGTCTGATGTGAGAAATGGATTGTTGGGTGTTTTTTTTTTTTACACTACCACTTCTGCTACAAAAAAAACCCACCCAAAGAATCATCAAAACCAAACCTTCATCAGTTAACCAAAAACTGTAAAGCTACTTAGAAATATTGAAACAGGAGATTCATTACTTTTTTATATGTCAGGGATTAAAAAAAAAAAAAAAAAAAGGAGTGTGGTCCATTTCTCAATTTCACTGTGCCAAGATAGGCCTGAATCATTACACTGTGGCTATGTTTATACTGAAACTTTTTTCTTCCTCGCTCAAAACTTGGACTTCCACACCCAGTAGGCAACATTTTTTTAAGTACATTCCAAGCTTCCTTCAAACAGTTCCAGTCAAAACATCACCAGATTTTAATTCCATCAAGAATGCAAGCATCTCATTAAAGGACTGCCTAATTATACGTAACGTGCTCAGACCACAGATTCTGTGGCATCTTTATATGGAATATTATTCAGAAGTAACACCACCAACTTTTCTCAAAATTTCTGAAATTTTTGCATATTTAGTGTTATAGCAAAGAATTATGCTGTGTCCCCTCAGCTAATTAACAGGGGGGTGGGGGTGGGGAAGAAGAACTCACAATACTCACTAGTGGTGAGAAAGATCAACCCAAGAGGAAAGAAAATGTCATCAACTCATAAGAAAATTGCAAGCTTTAAAGAAAAATAAATTAAGCCTCTAGATCTGCTAGTTGCAGTAGGAAAAGGAAAGCCTTTTCAAACATGAGTCAAACCCAGACTAAAACAATATTGTGCATACAGTTTTCATGGGTTTTTCTAATTCTTCTGCTGTCTTCCACTCCACCAGGTTACAGAATTCAGAACCTGTAAGCACAGAAAATCACTCTGCTCCTACTTAAATAAAGCCACGAACACCAGAGGCGAGCATCATGTCTGCTGAATAGAGTGAATGACCTTGGAGGAGAAAGGAAAGGTGGCAATGAAGGACAAATTTCTGAGCATTATAAAGGAAAAAAGATGACCTCCTCATGAAAACCTCCCAGTGACTGCAGAGAGGAAGTTCTGAACAGGAATTTAAAAAAAAAAAAAAAAAGACCTTATCAGATACCCACTAGCCAGAGACAAACATGCTCTGGAGCCCAATACAGGGTTCAAGAATATCCAAACAAATTGCATTCCCTGCAGCTGGAGACCAGAAAGAACAGGAAGAAAGGTAAACTCCTCACTACAACTTTGCCTCAGGACAGCAAAAGTAAAGCTTTCTCATAATTTTTCAGAATCTCTTATGGCATCCTAATATATATGGCTATATACATATATAAATACATATTCTTTTACAGTTTTCTTTTCCAGTTACTTATCCTTCTGCAGTGCTATCCATACTGTGACGAGACTTCTCCCTAACACAGTATCTGTTAAGTGATCTGCATTGTAACTATGTTAGATTTGCTGTATTTAAAATTGGAATGGCAGTTAGTTTCTACTTCAGTAGCTTGACTCACAGCCAAAGTTGCTGTAAACTTTATCACGAACCTACCAACATAATCAGTGAGATTACAGAAGAGTAGTCAAATTCCACCAGAGAGTACAAAGTCTATTCATAGCAAAAAGTTACGTGCAACTTTATTAAGTGGAGCATAATTCAATACATAAAATGACATGTTAAAACTAGCAGCAACTAGCTATCTACAGATACATATTCATTCATACTTTTATTTTCTTTTTTTCTTAAATATCTGTACTGTTCACTCAGACTTGTTATGACAGGAATGAGGCACCAAGTTAAGAGATGTCGAAGAAGCACTCTGTCCTCGTGCTGGGCACAAACACAAATCCCCAGTAAGCTCCTTCCTTCCTCACCCATATATTCCACATCTCCACATCTAACCTGCTACGTCTCAGCAGAGCAGAAGCGAAATGACAGCCCAGCTGACAGGACAACACCATCTGAGACCAGAAAGGGCTCGCACTGTTAAGGAAGACCCACAAGAAGATCTCCCCACTTAGCTGGTAAACAGAGGCTTACGCCTGCTAGCAGTATTGCTGAATATTAAATACAAAAGCATCTCTGAAACAGCGGTGATGCCCAAGAACTAATAAAAATTCACAAGCACAGAATTGGATAAAGAAAGGACTAGGGGAGAGATGAAGTATCTGGGAGGGAAAACAAAAAATAAGTTGACAAACTGGAAGGAGGGAACAATCTTCAGAGGGCAGAGCTTTGCATGAGAGGATGGAAGATAGAAAATACCACACAAAGGCAAGGCAGCAGAAGGAGAAAGGTGAATGACACAGAAATACAGTGGGAGGAGAATGTAGCTTTACAAAAGAGAAGTTGAATGAATTTATAAGACACATTACACTGCAATATATGCTAGACTGAACGATGAGAAGATATTTTAAATATGAAGAAGTAAGGAGGGAGAAACCACAAGGACAAAAGAGGGAAAGAAACAGAAGGAGGTATCTGTACATATATTTGCATCCATATCAGGAGCACACAATTATAATAAGCCTATGATTTTGGTAATTCCTTTTACACTATGAATTTAGTTGAAAGCGATGAAAAACTAAATTCGGGACACAACAAATGAAAGGACTGTTCCATTGCTATTCCATTTCAGCCAGAAATCATGCAATCTTTACGTCTATTTTCAACACACTGTGCAGTAAACTGACTTAAAATGATGAAGCAATATAGGATCAACACATTCAGACAGCAGAAAATTAGCTAAGTCTTAAGTAAAGTGGCCTTTCCAGCTCTGTCATTCACAAAGCAGCAGCTGTGCCTTCTACAAGAGCATTAGGCTGCGGTTACGCAGTGACTTTAATCCCACGTGAACCCGGGCTGCTACTGCACCGTCTTGCTTTTCCTCTCCTTTCTCAGGTGCTCATTCCTCCTACCTCTCATGCCAGCAGCGGCGCTTGCGCAGCCATGCAGCAAGCTGGAGCAGGGAATGGATTTATCCAAAAATTATCGCTTTTTGGGAGAAGAGTCGGGAAGGTTTGATTACAGGTGGGTAAATTCCCTAATCCACATGGCTCACCCATCCTTGTGCTCCTACAAGGAGACAGTAGAAATAGCTGGCAAGTGGAGCTGGCCCTTCAGCGGCAGTCCAGACTTTAGAACGGATTAAAACAGCCATGTAACCACAACCTCATTCGTGCTGGCGAAACATGAAAGCGAAGAAGTTTTAAAAACAACATTTTAGAATACATTAGCAAAAACTGTAAAGGCATATAAAGTTCTTTTCAAAAGCAGGCCTCAAGATAATGTTCAAGATAAAGCAACTATCAACTAACAAGTTTATAAAGTCTATAGCATATAAATACATTACAGAAATACCAAGTTGAATTAAAATGTGGATCATACAGAGTTCTTCACAATTTTGCAGACTCATGCACACACACAAAAGGAAAGTATGCCTATGTCCCAGCAAAATAAGGGCAGTTTTAGACCACTACGTGCGACTTATTTACTACCACCGATCAAATAAGGCAATCTTTAAAACGAAAATAAAATATATGAAAATTGCCAAGACCTCTGATAAATTCAGCCATTTATAACCCAGTTGGCCCCTGGGAAAAAGGAAAAGAAAAAAAAAGAACTTGCTGCCTAAAAGCAGCCAGGTGTGGCTAGAGTGAAGAAGTGCTTTTAGCCATAGAGAAACTTAGAAGGATTTCTGGTTCACAGCACCAAAGCCTACATTTTACCTTACAGGGGGAAAAACCTCTTTCTCCATCACAGTTGCAGAAAGACAATCTTTTTATAGTAATGCCAGCACAGATCTACCATGTGAAAGGATACGGTAGATTCAGTGAGCTACAGAAGATAAACATATGTCATGCCTAAAACTGAGCCAATGATCCTAAAAGCATCCTGAATCACTTGTTCCACAAATTCCCCAGTCACCAAGTACGAAGAAATGGAACACGAAGAGCCAAATAGAGATTATAAACACAGAAATGTATTTTTAAATCTATTTGCTAACACATTTCAAAACACATTTTTTATTATAGTCTTGTCAAGTCATAAAAAGATACTCCAGCTTTACTGCTACTAAGCTCCCACAGAGAAGAGAAACACAAGGCAGTCTGTACGACTGCAGTGGGTATTCGATTTTTTTTTTAAATGGATATTAGAATTTTATGTCGTGTCAAAAGTCATCCAACTCTCAGGAAAGCTTTCCACTCAACTATCGGCACACAGTTTTGTCAAATCCCAGGTATGCTTTCCACCAGCAAAACATGTTGCCTTTTCTTCCTGGCCTCCAGGACCTGAATCTACAGCCTTGCATACAAAACACTGTATTATCACTCAAGATGACATATTTTAGATTTAAATAAACATGGTGGTTTTGTTTATGTACAGCCCTCAAGGAGATTAAGTATCTGCAGAGGAGCTGGAGAAAAGGTAGTTACACCTATATGCCTCAACCCTGACCAAGAAGAATCCCGTTTGCAATAAACAGTAGTTCAGTCTTCATCTTGTCTAAATTACATAGTTTAAGCCTTCAAACTACAAACATTTAAAGCAGTGTTCAGTTTTGCATAAAGATATCAAAGCTATCGGAATGGCAAGTATGCTTACGATCTGGTAGGCTGCCAAAAATCATCTGCTAATATACTAGACAATAGATGTATTCTGCTACAACTCATAAGAGAACTTTCTGATCTTTTCCTTGTATCACTTCCTTTTAGTTGTACACAACTGAACTGAAATGATATAAAAAATGTAATTAAGAGTTTTATAAACCATAGTATTTGTATAGGATTTAAGTATCGCATACATGATTTGAATACTTGCATTTATATGCTAACAAATACAGTAATTATTTGTAATAATTTAACATTTTAAAATAAACATTCTTAATCACTAGCTTGCAAGCCATGTATTCAGAGTTTCTTGTTGCCACTGCAGCAGTTAAGTTTCTAGAATTCAGAGCAGCACGATGCAGGAGTACGAAGTTGTACTCTCGCGGTGCCTGAAAGCTCCAACAGTGCTACGAAAGGACCCGAACTCTCTCAAGGCTTCGTAAACAAACAGCATTCAGTTAAAATTTAATACTTTCGGATAACAGCAGGGTGCTTTCTATAAAAATAATTCTTCGTTCCAGAGACAAAAAGATCCTGTGTGTGGTTCCAGTGAGCACTGCTGTCTGGAACACTCCGGAATCACGGTGGCTGCATATCCTGAATACAGTCACAAATACACAAGCAATGGGATGACGAGGTTGACACCCAACTTCTCACACGAGTGCCACTCCGGTACCGACCGGCGCAGTATCAAGACTACCACGTCTCCAAAGCCCAGTTCCTCCTTCACAGCTAGATACAATTAAAAGAGCTCTGCATCACAAACCAAGATCGGGTGTTTTTCAGGAAATGTTTTTAAGCAAAAATTCTCTTGCTCTCTCTTATTCCGTTATCTGATATTTGAACAAATCATTGACACGATGGAGCTGTCATATCCTATCACATCATTCCATGTTTAAAGAATGTTTAATCTGTAAATCCAGGCAGTGATTCTGCAAACACAGACTGCATGCAACAAGAATGCTGAACGACGACTATGTACATTTAGTGACTGTGTTAATGAATTAAATATATTAACCCAGTTTCTTAATCCGTAACATTAAAATTTACAAATTAAGTTAACTGTAGAAATTAAATTACATTAAAGAAAAATATTTTAAGCTGGCATTTTCACATGTTTTCCTGTTTTTGTATCCACAGGCTAATAATGCTTATGACGTCTTTCAGCAGAATACAGACGGAAGTAATTACAAGCTCCTGAAAAAGAGGAAATGCTAACAAAACCTGGACTAGAGCAGCAGTACCTGGCCTAGATGTTCTAAAAATAAGTTTCCATCTAGGGGGAAAAAATTCCTTGGATCAGTCTGTTACTTATTACTCAGCATTTGCTAGTTAAACACTACACAGCCACTAATTTTAATCTAAGGAAATGAAAGCTGTGATCTTTCTCATACAAAAAGGTGTTTCAACACCCACAGAAGAAACACAGGGCAGAGAAAGCTCAAGCCTCAACATTCTGATTTATGAAGAGAGGACACTGTGAGAGTGAGACAAACAGTATGTCATCTGCCAAAGTTAACACATTTGCATTTCATATACAAATACAAAATCTCATTTAAATAATTAATGGGTGGACTACACACTGCCAAAAAGAGCAGGACAGCAGTGGACTTACTGCTGAGTATTTTACAGAAGAACCATCCTAGAAATTGACCCTCTCCAAATGGAATGATTAATCCTCCGTATAATGCCAGGTACCCACTCCCACCGTATTTTGTTAAAAGCAAACCTTTAACCTCAAAAGAAGCAATTACGTTAGGTAAAATGAATAATAAAACCCCCACAATTGATGTCATGTAGATTTTCCCCTATTGATCTTAAGGCTATGCAGAGTTTTAAATGATAAATGCAAATATCTTCTTCTAAGTTTCTGGTAAAAAATACAATCTCTTTAGAAGTGCTGTTCAAAGCTATCTCTAGCGAGACATAAATCATCAGTGGTTTTAAAGTATTTTAAATAATTTTAGCAGCCTCTTACAACCGGCAAATCAAAGTCTTAGTCTATTATATAGAGAAATACTGCTGAAAAGACCAATGCTTTTTGTATGTTGTTTGTGACTTTTTTTTAAACATTTCCCCCATTGAAGAGAAGAAAAAATGGTTTGCATTGTGTTAGCTCCAGTTATAATTTCCAGCTGTGTCAAAACTTTAACAGCCTAAAAGCAGGAAATCCAAAGAGGAAATTCCATCGTCAGTTCCTGACGTTTTGTAACTCAAATGTTCTTCCAAAAACTGGATCTTAAAGGAATTTTGGTAGCATTTTCTGTAACCTTACCTGATATCTTCAAGTAGCTCACATTCTGCCTGATGCTTGGCCTGAAGTTTTGTCATCTGCTCAACCTGAATGTTTTTTAGCTCTTGTGTAACTTTCACCTACAAAAAAACCACAGACCACATATATTTTCTGTAGACTTTAAGTCAAATTTGAACAAGAAAAAAAACAACTCATGTCCTTCATCAATTTTGAAATTGCACATTTCGGTGGAAAATTCGAACACAGAGTTAAGAATGCAGTTTAACCCTACGTAACACTCATAAAGGCTGATTTCAAGAAGTGCTGTCACCCCAGCAGGCTTACGCTACAGGTGACAAGAGTGTCATGCTTATGCCCAACCATTAACAAAAGTGCAATTTTATTCCAAAACCTGGGAGGGTAGCTTGCGTGCAACAAAAGAGTTCTGCCTACCAAAAAAGAAAAAGCAGGCCACAGAGGAAAAAATTAAATTACAGTGTATACATTTAGCACTTCAGTGCAAGTCACACAATTTTGAAATTTATTAAACTGTCCTACAATTGCTATCATTTAAAGATAGCTTAAACATCAAGTTGTTTTTTGATTGTGCATCAGATCAAAAGAGCCCTCTATAAAAGGCTTCAGAAGGTTGGCCTTATGTTTTTTAGCATTGCTATAATTTTCCTTTGAATCTTGTGATCATGAAGCTAAAATTTCAATACTTTGGGAACCTACTTGATAACTGGCAGGTAGCACCACTGGCACAGGTATCAGGAACGATTTGATTTTGGAAAGGAACCTTGGGGTTGTTTTGTTCTTGTTTTTATAAAACAAGAGGTCTTGGCATTTAAGCCCTCTAGTGATCACAGGGAATCCGTGTATCGGCTAAAAAATGATCACCAGCATATCTGAAGATATATTATGCATTCATGAGGACAGAAGTGCCAAACAGTTACTGTAATGGGGGAAGAAAGACGAAAAATTCAGAGAGGAAGAAGACACAGACCCTCTTCTTCACTAGCCAGGCAAAATAAATCTAGATCTCATCAGCTAGCAAAAGTCTCCTCGATTTTAACTCTGAAAACAATCCCTCAGCAACAACCACCCTTTAATCATAACATTATATAAAGACAAGTTTTTCACGATACAAAAAGAAAAAATCACATGTATGCCCCTGACTTTAAGCAGAAAAAGTGTCTATTTTTAATATGAACTTTCAGCATTTTCATTTTGATCTGTACATGAAAAAACCCTACTCAAAATAAATAAACCCACACAAAGATGACCCATGTAATGGAAATAATCTCAAATGAAATAATATAGGCAAAGAATGACATACATGTAATATAAATAAGCCGCCAAATGCAAACTAACATAGAAGAAAGAACTGTTTAACAAAAGCAGAGTCCAGCCGCAAAACAAGAGGTGGAGAGGCAGGAATGAGCCAAGGAGAGATCTTCACTGCAGCTGCCTGCCAGGGCTACCGGGGAGCTCGGGGGATGACAAGGGATTTCTGTCTACGCTACCTCTCAAGTCTTCCTCCCTTCCCCATCTCTCCTAGTCACTATTACACAGTTCACACAGCAAACCCCTGCAATCTCCTCTCCTCACTGAGAAATCTCAACATCACATATGAAATCTCAAATGTCTATGGCCAGCTATGACAATCAGACTGTAAATGATTACAGCCCAAACCACCCTAATCGGGCAGCATCGCAAAGAATATATAACACGCACAAATCTCAAAACCACAAAACTCCCTTCCACAGTGCCCGTAAAGGAGCAGCCTCTCCATCCCAAGACCCGCTTCACTGTCTCTAGCTCCCCCTTTCTCCCCACACACCGACCACTGCATACAACCCTCAAAATAACTAACCAATAAATCTCCATCTATCAGTACTTACACGTAGCTCAAGACCCCACCACAGATCAACTCTCCCAGATAACAACCTGCCTACACGGACAAGCCACGCTAGGAACAGCCTTTTTTCCAAATCTACATTCCTTCTTACCTCTCTTCCCACACCAGGCCCCCCCTAATGCAAAGCACCCCATATTCCCATGGACTGCATGGACACAAAAAAGCCTCCCTGCTGCATTTGCAGATTGTTCCCATCACACATATGTTGCACATTTTTGGCTGCCCCTGTTCGCCCACGCTCCTGATACATGCCGGGATAGCCTGCATCCTTGCATCAACTCCAGACGTGACCTTCTGCTCCAAGACAACCAACTCATCGCTGTTGGTATCAACCCACCATAGTCCCCGAATGCAGCTCAGCCCCCAAAATACAGCCAGCAGCACCCCACAACCGCTACAGACTGTCTCCACACCTCCGTGCAGCCAAGCCCTCTGCAGTCATTGACCCCCCTTCCAGCCCTACCCAGCCATTGCTCTCCTTCATTTGGGGAACCTCAATACCCACTGACCACACGTTGCCCCCCCCTGCAGCTCTTTCCTCGCCAGTCCTTCCCCTGTCCTGCCTCCAGAGCTCATCTCCCACACCTGACCCATCCCACCCCACCACCACCCCTGGCTCCCCATGTCCAGTTTCCAACCACCCCCCCCTTACCCACCTTGCTGGGCCACCCTCTCCAAGACCCCACCGCCCCCCAATTCACCCCTTCCCTCCTAACACTCGCTCTCGCTCTCCCTCTCCC
>VZTQ01011532.1:0-56248 GCA_013400755.1 Pelecanoides urinatrix
GTTTAAAGCCCTCTCGATGAGTCATACCTACACATGAGATATTTCCTCTCCACACATCCCAACCCTCCTTATAGCAGCAACAAGAGACACCACTGCCAACCTGCACTGCTTGGGCAGATAGCTATGCCCACTTTGCCTTTCCCTGGTAATTTACAGCCATTGGTGAGCACAGTGTCTCTTGTACTAGATTCCACCTAAACCTAGAACAAGTTGAGATAAAAAATGCAGGCAAATTATTTATTTTAGGAGTTGAGCAAAACTTGCTTTTGCCCAGAGCTACCTTGCCCTAAGTGTTTTGTCATCCAATTCGTTGTAAGCACTGTGTGGAGGAAGCTGACACTTCACAGGACATGAGAACTGCATCTAAGGTGCTTCTGTCACCTCAGTGGCAGCAGGCAAGGAAAGGCAAGGGCCAGGAAGGGCGCTGTGAGATTATCAAGAGAAACCTGTGGAGGTGCTAATGAAAAAGAATGATTTCTGCAACACCGCCACTGCCAGCCAACACTCTCAGTCCAGGCACAGGCTCTGATGACGGGAAATCTCATTAGTTGGATAGTTACGGAGTGAATTCTAGTAATTTTATGGAGTGAAGCTTACTTTGATGTAGGTACTAAGAGCAGCAGAAATATTTGTGGATAATCCCTCTGCGTCCTCTAACAAGGTATGACTTGCCAAACATGAGCTTTACTAGGTAACATTTATTTAGACGTTTTCTATTACCATCCTCTGTGCACCTACTAGCAGGCATATGTGGGGCTCTCTTCTTTGTGCATGAGAAGCCCTAACCATTTTTAGATGCCCTTTTCATCTTAGTCTCCAGTATTTCAGATATACTTTTGGAAAAGATAGCATGTTTTCTCTTCTCCTTTCACACATTATTTTGCTTTTCCTGCTACTGACAGCTAGACCAAGAGATTCTGAGACCGAGAGAGCCCTGAACATATTGTACACACTTAATAAAGACAGTGAGTTTACCTATTAACTAATGTTTGAACATCACAGCGTTTGCCTCCCTTTTGAAACACCCTTTGCACCACAGTCTTCACTTCTCCCTCTCATTTGTAACAGCCTCTTATAGCTGTTGTTTGGTTTGGAGTGTTCTGAAGTGAGGCTGGTGGGAATCTTTCCATCAGTTTCAGTAATCCTCTGATTAGGCTTTGTGAGAGAAAACTTCAGTCTAGGCAATAGGACATCAAATTCCTCTCACGCTCCCTTTTTTTGTAGACACTGCCATCACCTGTATTGTGGATGGCAGGAAAGTATGCTGCACCTTGGTACTCCATACTGTGCCAAGGACATGGCTACGCAGTGAGAGGTAGAGATGCAAAACTGACTGAACTAAGTAAATTTAGGGACATGGTTTAGTGGGCATGGTAGCGTTGGGTTGACGGTTGGACTCGATGACCTCAGAGGTCTTTTCCAATCTTAGTGATTCTATGATTCTATGATTCTATGAAATTCAGGTACTGAAAGCAATAGCACCACGAGTAAATCCCCTGCCTGGATTAGAAGTATCTTGCACAGTTCTGTGCTGTGCCATATATACATATCCATAGTAAAGCAGAAAGTTCCCGGAAGGGAATGGCTGCTTGTGCCTGTATAACACCTCTGTTGCTTCTGTCAGTGAGCCAAGCTGCGGGGCAGTAATCGTACCGCTGGACCAGTCTTGCTGTCACAACTGCTTCTGCTCTTACTCCTCTAACAGCTTTTACACCTGCTACCTGGGATAGTTAGTTCCACATGTACGCTATCAAGCAGTTTTCAGAGAAGAGCCAGTGGTCTTTTATGTCATTACCTTCCTCTAAGAACATACAGAGGCTGCTCATGAACTCAGTAGGTCAGACTCCCCCAGAAGAAAGTTGTGCCAGGTCATTTGCTTTAGCCAGTCTCCCCTTCTACCCTCCTGTTCAATAGGTGAACCGTGGTGAAAGAGATTTTTAGCCTACTTAAAATACCCAGCAGCCTTTTGCTCTCTTAAAAATAGCCTTGCTTATCCTTTCATACTACTGAGGTACTTAAGGAGACATAATTTATCTGTGTCTATAGTATTTCCATTTCTCTTGTTAAGGTTTAAAAATTCCAGGCTGCAATGAATCTGAAAAACCCTATTTTTTTCTAAAAAAAAAAAAAAAACCAACAGGTAAGGTTGCTTTTATTATCCCACATATGATACAGAGCTTGTTTTATAAGTCAGAGACTGTAAAATAGCCCTGCGGCTGCATGAAACAACAAATGGATTTCTTCATCTAGATTGTTCAACCTGGAACAATCTATGTCTTTTCATGACTTATCCCTCTTCAGCCTCTTACTTGAACTCCCATAACTTACATAAGTAAATAAAGTTAGGCATCCATTTTAAATGAAAAAATTCTACAGTAAACTGGAAACCCAGTAGGTTAGTTTTGGAAATGTCAATGCAAAACATTTCAGCATTTCTGAAGTGAAAGGTTTTGTTTCGGCATTTGTAAAACAGAAAGTTTTATTTCAGAAAAGTTAACTGCTACTTTCAAAAAACCGAAAATTTCACACTTTTTTTCCGAGTTAAATTAATTTACTAAATCCAATGCATGTTCATGAGTGATTCTGTTCTTTATAAGACTGAATTTTTCAAGTGATTTTACTTTTCTCAAAAGAAAAAAAACATCATCTCAGCTATGCTTTCTGAATTACTGCTTCTTCCCCCTTCCTTGCAATTTGCTTGGGAAATCTGAAATCATTACATACACAATACGTATCTAAAAACCTCCCTCTCTATATTATGTCTTACAAGCTGCAGTATCACCTATGAGTTAAAGGTACCTCAACTGCTGAGGAGATGAAGGGGCAAGAAATTGAAATAAATCCAACACCAAAACAAGCAACTGTATTCTAAGCATGACATAAGACTTTCCACAGAGTGATGTTATGGTTTGTTGTCGTGGTTTAACCTGGCNCATGACTGGTGAGGAAAGGTAATGAGAACATTCAGCTCTCCATGTTGAGTATATGGCAAGCTGGCATCCTTAGTAGTTTGCTAAGAGCAACTAATACCTTTTATATCCCTTTACATGTAACTCCTCAACATCTATGCTAAATCAAGACATCTATTAGTTAATCTGTCCTGACCCTTCAACAGTCAGGTTTGACTTGCCAATTCAGCAGTAGATTCACTTAATGGAATGGAGATACAGATCTTGTGAACTTTCTCAATTAACACTGAGAAAGAAATGTGTTGCTGTCGTTCTAAGGAAGGAATAACATGTTAAATCTGCACATCTTTCTAGACTACAGTCCCAAACTCTCTCTTGTGCCAACATGCAGCAAGGAAAAGATATTTCTCCCTCAGGTGCATCCCTCTTTTTGAACACTCAAGAGGCTTCCTGTGCTTCATTTTCTGTTTGGATGCAGTGAAAGTAAGGTTGTCAAATCCCTTTAAGCATTTTCCTTGTGAAATATAGGACTTCAGTAAAGTAAAAAATTGCTTTTGCTAACTACTTGCTTTCTCATACTTTTTTACAAACAGCTTCCTGGGCAAACCACAAGATGATCAATGTGGTCTTTCAAAATCATTCTTCAATGGCAGACAGTTTGCATAAATGAAAGTTAAGGACACAAGAACCCAAAGCAATTTAATTTTTTATGTGCCAAATGAAACATAATTGCTTTTCTACATCTACTGTATTAGATTTTGGTATGCACTTAAAAAAGAAAAACTCACCGAAATTAACTTCCTGAAAACACTTATTTACCTTCATAGGAATTTTTAACCAATAGCTACATTTATTATTTTAAATTAGCCAGCACAATGTAGGCTATTGATATCTCAAACAACTGACTCTGCATTTTCAACTGATTTCAGTCTTTTTCATAAATCTAACTCAAACTTAACATTTCTCATGAACAAATTTTTGAAGTAAAGAGACTTCTTCATTTCTTATAGAACCATACTGAGAAAGAACAGTATTTTTTGAAAAAGGATGGTACTTTTCTAACTCTGAAGCATTTTGAAAAACAGTATTTGGGGACTTTTTCCAAAACTCTGAAGCCTGATAATGTTCCCCAAAAACAGGCATCAAGGAAAAGTTTTGCAGCTGAAGTACGATGACGTTCTTGTTTGTTGGTGATGATATAAAGCACTGGAGGAAAGACAAAAAAAGAAAAATCACTCTGTGGGTGTTTTTCAAAGTAGAGACTCAAGAAATATAAATACTTGCATTTGTTGGCTCAGCCAAATACTTGATTCATAACCTGGAAGAAGACCTTAAATGTTTCTGAGTCTTTGTCCAGTTACATGACGCGATACAATGATTGGGTGGGCAGTGGCAGTGGCAGTAGGAAGAAAGTCTGTCTCTCAACATTGGCAGAACATACTGGAATAAAGAGAAGACTGTGTCTTCCATGAGGACTCTAAATATGTGTTGGTTTAAGAAATTTTTAGGATGCAAGACATGATATTTTAAACCAGAATAAGTTAGTACAGTCACTGAAACAGGCATGTCTTTCTCTCTCTTCGGCCATCCATTCCCACTCCCAGGTTGCCCTTTTCACTATGCCAGTGGTAAACAGTACAGGAAAATTATTCCTGATAATAATTTTTAATGAGATTTCTCATCCATATTTGTTCCATACTTTGGTTCACCCCCCAGCTCGAGAAATCCTGCAAAACATAAAGGAAAGAGTAATATGGCATTAGGAACGTGCAGTATCATATAGAAAGAGTGGA
The DNA here is from genome assembly GCA_013400755.1 of Pelecanoides urinatrix. Taxonomy (NCBI): domain Eukaryota; kingdom Metazoa; phylum Chordata; class Aves; order Procellariiformes; family Procellariidae; genus Pelecanoides; species Pelecanoides urinatrix. The sequence continues at coordinate 4,703 of VZTQ01011532.1, forward strand.
GACTGACTGCTTCTTTCAGGACAAATGCAGCTTTCAGTGGCATAATGTGTTTCCCAAACCATGACCAGAGAGTTGTAGAAACAGACTGCAGCCGTTGGAAAGAACAGGGGAATCCCAAAAGAAGCAGGGGCCTGCTCCTAGCAAAGCACAGTCCCCAGAGCTGAGCCTTGGGCAGTGGAGAAAAGAAGCCTTTTCTACAGTCAGAGAGGAATGTGTTGAATTTCTTCCACTGCATGAAGCCAAGGAAAGCTGCTGGGCCATAAAACAAGAGGGGGAAGGATGAGTTTAGTCTTCAAGGATCTGGTGGATGGGAAGGAGCTGGGTGTCTTCAAAACCTGTGCTTTAATTTGAACCTACAGACCACGATTTTATGGGAGATATGTTTGTCTAGTAGATTTAGAGATGGATAAACATTTAATGACTTGAAAGAAAAGGTGGAACAAATCCTCCTCAAGACCTTGGCCAGCTGAATTTCATCACACAAAGCTTAAAAACCCTCTGCCTATTTGATGTATTAATCTTGTCTTATAAATGGAGTTCCTCTTGAAGTGTGAGTGAAACCAGTGAAACTACTCCAATCCAGAGCAACTGAGGATCTAAGATATGTATAATAGCTTTTAAAAAACATGCTTGGCAAACCTGATCTTTATTGCAAAATGCCAAACTACAAATCAAAAAGGACATGAATTCATAACTTTGGAAACTGTAAAAGATCTCAAGCAAAATTGAAAAGGAACAATATTTTCCTGCAGTGGAAACTTTGTTAGGTGATGTCAGGGCATGCCAAGAGTATAGAGAGGATCATTCCAAAAGGAACTGTAAAAATGACTGATATTCCCCTGAATCACACAGCTTGTAATTAATAGAAAATTTATTTGGTGATTTGTCCCTTTTATATTTACTTCCTCTTTTTTATTTTTTATTTTTTCCCTGCTATGTTGAAAGAGAGACCTAGCGGAATGATTTATATGCTGACCTCAGTTTTTTGTCTGTTACCTCACTCTGTACACATTGCCATTTTATTCCTCTAAGGAAAGACTACTATAGGTGGGGCAAGCCAAGACCAACCTCTCTTGTAAAGGGCTGGAAGGTGCTGCTGATTAAGCCACATGAATTTTGTAAGGAGAGATAATATACCTTGTTAGATCAAGTTACATAGTGGAAAAAACCAAAACCACAACCAAACTAAACCAGAAAAGCCTTCTGACACATAAGCTCTTTCTCAGAAATCTGGCTGTTACTAAAAAGTAGTAGATGGGCTGCATATTCAAATCTCACTTATCTCACTATAGTACATTTGTGTCCTGACATTGTGAGGCATGACATGATGGTTAATGTAGGGTTAATAGTCACCTTTTTTGATTGTGATTTCTTGTAATGATTTCCTCCTACACAAACTCATATGTTTCTTATTTCCTTAAGTAATGAGTAAAACAAATATTCACCTGCCTAAAAGTAATTTTATGATGTGTTAGGAGGCTTATTACCTGATGTTTGTAAAGCACTTTGAGGCTCAAAACTACCATGTAAGTGTTATCATTATTGACAGTAGAAAAAATTCTAGTGATGGATACTACTTTCTCTGACTGAAAATGGGCTCTAATTTAGATTAATTGAAGCATCTTTTGCATGTTAACAAGAATTCCTGAATCTGATGAGGACTGAAAAGAAATGTTTTAATGTTTTATGATATTCACTGGTAAACTCCTTAGGACTGAGACTGTTCATCATTCTACATGTTAACCTATTGCCCAGCATTATGAAATCCTGTCAGAGTCCCTTGGTGTAACCATAGCTCAAATTGTAAATAATATTATCCGGTAATTATCCAAAAAAAGTTTGTAATAATTCCTCTATGTTGCTTTGAACCTCATAACTTTTCTGACCTATATTAAAAATGTATTTAGTAATAGTCACCATGGAGTGTCACCATGAGCTTTTTATATACTATAAATATATTATACCATGATTGATTATTTCTATGCATTTGATACACTGTAATTTGTTTAAGAATAATGGCCTCAGCTCATCAGTAAATGTAGAGTTCCTCCATATTTCAGTAATGGCTAATGCATTAGCTACACAGAATTTTATCTGTAAGACTAAATCAATGAGCTGACGCTTATCAGACATTGTGCTATTCAAATAGTTTACACTTAATAATATCTGTGCAGTTTATGACACTTTAAGGGAGAGTTGAATTGCCTGGGGTTATGTTCCAGGGGGATTGTTTTCTTTGGTATACTGTCCCAAACAGCATAGATAAATTATGTGTATGTAGCTGCATTCTTCACTGATCATTTGTAATGTCATTTTTATGCATTATAAATGCATATATTCATGCAGATATTCATGATTCTGGAAAAAATACAGGGAAGGCCAGATTTTTTTTTCTTAAACTATATTTTAGAAACACAGCATCTTTCAGGTTTAAGTAAGTCTAGAGTTAGCATATCACATGGGGAAAAACCACATATATAAAATTTATTGAATGGTTAATGTATAAAAATATACAGAAGAGACGAAAGTTGGATAATTTTCAGTGCACCAGGGAAAGCATTCATATTTTATATCAAATAATATAACAGATGCTGTTATTGAGTGATAGCTATTCAATATATTATGTGCTTATTACGTTTATTTGCTATGTATCACCCATATGAACATGTTAAATATCGGAACCTTGTCCCAAAGAACAAGTGAGCTAAATAGAGGAAACAGTGAAGGGAGAGGGAGATGAGATACTCTACATTTATTGTAATAGTATTTTGGCATAAGCTTGAGCATAGGCTTGCCAATTTTTGATGGCAGCATCTGGATATTTTATTTTGAATTAAAGATTACTGCAGCTTGGCAAACAGTTGCTATGGAACCCCACTCAAAATAAGGACAGGTGTGTGAGAAATGGTATGGGATTGTGGAGACAAGTAAGGTGTCATGACTTTTAGGGGTATTTCTTATTTGTGGTAACTCTTATTATGAAGCTGGCAGTCACAAACTTTTTAGGACAGGTTTCTGCTTGAATCACTTTTCCCCACCATGCTTTGCTATGCTTTTTCAGACTTGCATTCTGCAAATCATAGAATCATAGAATCACTAAGGTTGGAAAAGACCTCTAGGTCATCGAGTCCAACTGTCAACCCAAGACCCCCATGCCCGCTAAACCATGTCCCTAAGCACCTCAGCTACACGTCTTTTAAATATCTCCAGGGATGGTGACTCCACCACTGCCCTGGGCAGCCTGTTCCAAGGCCTGACCACTCTTTCAGTAAAGACATTTTTTCCTAATGTCCAATCTAAACCTCCCTTGGTGCAACTTGAGGCCGTTTCCCCTCGTTCTATTGCTTGTTACTTGGGAGAAGAGACCAACCCCCACCTCGCTACAACCTCCCTTCAGGTAGTTGTAGAGCGCGATGAGGTCTCCCCACAGCCTCCTCTTCTCCAGGCTGAACACCCCCAGTTCCCTCAGCCGCTCCTCATCAGACTTGTGCTCCAGGCCCTTCACCAGCTTCGTTGCCCTTCTCTGGACACGCTCCAGCAAATGGATCCCACAAAAACCAATACTGATTGATTCCTGGGTATATCAGTGTTTTTTTTTTTTGTCCAGCTTGACCGAATCACTTTTGGAAAAGGGAGACATTGTACAGTGACAGTTGCTAGTCAGCTTGTATTTGTTGACTGCTTCTTTTAGCATCTGCAGAGCAGCATTACAGGACCTTGAGTGGAAACTGAAAGTAGATACTGATGCCTGTCCAATGCTGGCTATAACTTTATAGACAGCAATAACTAGCCTGAAGCACAAAATTTATTTTATCACCTGTCTTTTATAGAATTTTGCCCAACTGCTTTGTAATTTAAATGCATAGGCTTATGATCAGAATAGCTCCTAAACCAATGAAATGTTGGCAAAGACATAAATCCAGTACATATCCATTGGTTCACAGCTTTACAGAGGTATAAAAAGAGCCTCAGAAAGACTAAGTTAACGTGAAAAAACTGCTCATATCCAGATATTCCTAGCAGAGTGTCTTTCACAAAGATAAGAAAAGCAGAACTACTCACAGATTTTTTTCTCAAACTACTTAATTGAGAATAAAAAGGAGAATTGAAAGTTTCCATTTGTATAAAAGAAGAACTGAAGGTATTCTTTATGTTCCCTTGAAAAGTAGAGGAAGAAAGATAACTTTTCATTCCTTCATGGACTGCTCTCTTTGCAGTGTAGGTGGCAGAGCTAGCTACTCAGGGTTTTTACTTTCTGTCATAGGCAGGTGAATGAAGAAAAGCATGAAGTAAACAGGTCCTTGGTTCTTACATCACTCCATACAAGAGTCAGTATAGCTGAACCATCAACGTGGAGTTTGGGATGAGATTCATCTGATCAAATAAAAGTGGGTGTCTGACTGAGGATGAGATGTATTACTTGCTTGATTCTATTGAGTGGGCTAATAAAATTTTCATGGAGTCTAAAGGGAGTTTAGGGTGAATTGCTCAGGAGTTGATCTTACCTTTATCAGGATGAAGCTAAACCTTGGTGTGAAGTTTAAATAGCCATTTGGATTCTCTCTATAGTCTTAGACATATGTGTTAAGATAAGATGTATCTTGCTTTACAGAGAGAGAATATCAAGCTATTGGATGGCTAAATTTAGGGGTAATTTATCCTGCCATAAACTGCCGCTGATAAGTTTAAAAAAATTCCAGGTTTAGAACTATTTTCACTAGTTCATACTTCAGTTCTGGGAGCTTAGGGCTTTTCTTTGATGACAATGAAGTTATTGTTTCTTATAATGTAGTCATGCTTGGCCTTGATTTTACACACCAAGAAAGGACTATGAGTGTCAAAAATACTAGGATCTGGCTTCCAGAAGAATATAAAAATATCCAGCCCATCCATCAAGCTGGGCATAGCAAAACTCAGTTTGTCATGACAACAAAGTAATCTGAGAGCTCTCTGATAATGACTCTAATAAATGCCTTGATGCATGAGAGGCATACCAGCAAAATGACAAATTGATAAAAGAGAAGGTTACACAGGAATGCAAATAAAAAGCTTTCAGTCTGTGTCAAGTATTTCTTCTTGCCTGGTAATAGCTGAATAGAAAGGAAATGAAAGAAATTCTCTTGACTGCAGGATCAAAAACACACACATGGAAAGAAAATCCTTATATAATGTGCAAAAAGTGCTTGACATGGATACACTTATGGCACTCTGAGGAAAAAAAGAGGGGGTCACATTGACTAGCTTGAGATACCTAACCTTGGCTACAGAATTAGGAGTCATATATACAGTCAGTAAAGCTTTCAGAAACCTATTCAGGCATCCAGGTTAGATGTTTGAAGGCAGAGAGCGTGACTACCCCACACCATGTTCAACTGTCATTGAAAGTACTGCAGCAACTTAAGGATACGAATAAGGTTAAACTGAACCAAACAGGGAATATCAACTAGGCTTAAGAATCCTGAAAGAACTATTTCAATATTTTCATATTTTTCTGCTGCTTCAGAGTTAAAAGAAATGGTGTTACTAAAACCCCTTCTGTCCTAACTTTGGGTTGTTTAGACAAAGCTTTGGTGGTGCCTGAGGCATTAGAAGAGAGTAAGGTGTATTGTTCATAAGGTTATCAGGAGGTTGATCTCATCAATGCACTACCTTATGAGGAAAGAAAATGTTTTGGCACCCAAAAGATACATGCCAAGATGGTCTTGAGCAATGAAGAAAAAATGCAAAGTCAGACCATTTTAGAATTTTTTGGGAGATTGGAAGTTTGAATATGAAGTGAAGTTTCTCTTGTACTCACGCTGTATTCCTTTCCTTCATGGAAGACAACTGTGTTTTTAGCAACTGAGAAAGTGTTTTTTGTTTATTTTTTTTTTCTTTCAGTAGACCTGTGATATTCCTGTAAATGTTTCAGAGTGACACAGGTGTTTAATTTGGCTTACCTACACTTACAGTCTCTGAAATGGCACTTTCGTTTCCTAAAACTTCTAAGATTATAAATATTACTTCTTCAGACTCCTTTAGTAATCTTCTCTTTAGCTTCTAAGTCTCCTGCAGACAGGGGCGGACTGTTGTCCACCTCTTTTGCACCTTAATCCTTCTTCCCTAAGGAAATGAGTCTCCTGAGAAGTTACCCTAACTATGAGTGATACTATGTGGAACCTACCAACTTGTCCTTAACGTGCACTTAGCTTCAGAGGAGGTACAGCTGCAAAAAGGGGCAGGGCAGGGTGAATAAAGCTATGCATGAGTATGCTACAGGATCATTCATACTCCTGGAGTACCATCTGTTGATCCATCCCACCCAATTAAATTATCCCTGCTCAGAGGAACAGAGGCTTCAATGTCTCGAAAGATTCTGCAACTTTTGGTTTTGGTAAAGGTTATTTGGTTCCCCCCTGCCCTGCATTTCTTTTCTATGTTTTGTTGTGCAAAGTTAATAATTCATTTCAAATTGTTGAAATGTTATCTCTGATGTTTTAGGAAAGTGCTGTATGGGGACAACTTCTTGGCTTTAATACAGATTGCAGTGATTTACTCAAATGCACCAGAGAGCCAGTAAAAACTTTTAAAGCCTCACCGCATCTTTCTCATTCTAGATCTCATATGGGCTCAGTTTTATTAGCAGAAACACCACTTGTATTGTCTCATCTTCCTGCCACACTAAACAGAAAGAAAAGAACCTTCCAGCATTTATTATGTGCAGTATTCAGCCTCTGTATGAATTACTCCATTTTCAAATACAATTAAAAAGAATGGAATATTTGGTTAGTTCTAATAAACACCTGGGATGGTTCTTCCTTCTGAGATTCCAGAAGCTGTGACTTCTTGTTATCTAACATCTGGGAGACAAAGTGTAAGTTGATAATTTAATTTTCTTTTCTTTTTTTTTTTCTTTTGGGGCTTTTGGGATTCTGAGTTTTGTTGATGTTTTGGAGTTCTTTTGAATGGTCAGATGGTCTCAGCTTTTGGCCAGCTGTACATTAAGTGGATACTACTAATAGCGTCTTATTGCTGAGCAAGGAAGTGGAACGTTCCTGGGAATGAATTTCCAGGTGGATGACTAACTAACAGTTAATGTTTGTACCAGCAATAAAGTCCATAAATAAAGTAGAAGCTTAACATTCACTGAAGTCCTGAAACCCAAAGAGAGACCAGCTCTCTGTCTGAGGGGACTTTCAATCAAGCAGGATAATCCTTCAGATGACTGTGATTGATTTTCATTGCCCAAAGCCTATGCTCGTTGTGTTAAATAATGTATCTGCCTTAAGAGACAAGCTGTAATTCTCTCTCTGCTGGAGCTAAAAGTGTGGTATCTATCTCCTAACTGGGAGTTACACCCTTTTTCTAGCAGGGTCAGACACAGAAATCTGGGGCAGATTATAAGAAAAAAGTGAGGACACAACAACATTTTCTTTGTGCATCCTCCCAGCTTTCATCAGTCTCCAGCTTGGTTCTTAATGAATTTTTCTTGCATGAATATGTCTAACTTCCTTAATTAGGCTCTCCATAGCCTCCTGACGCAGCGTTGCACAGTTTAACTGAATAACACAGAAATAAGCTGAAAAAAACAGAGTACATTGTGTGTCGATGTATTCAGGAAAGAATCCTGCAGGCAAATCATTGCGGTGCCCTTGCTGAAGGACACTTTATTCAGTAAGGCTAAATGGAGCTATGTATGGAAAAGGATGGGATTTAGCACTGTTAGGACATCTTATTCTGATCCCTTTCGGGCATTATCCCAAAGTTTATGGGAAAAATGTATTGGCCAGGTGTAGTAAAAAAATCTTGACTCTTCTGCATGTTCCACTGCAGTAAAGTACAGCAATGTAAAACTTATGCTTTAGCGTCTATAGTCTTTTTTTTTCTTTAAAGTGGAAGTGAAAACATTGAAGTACCTCAGAGATAATTTCATGATCCAAATTACTTTTTGTGCACAAATAGCAAAGTACACTAATATCAATTCTAAGCTTAGACTGAACGGTTCACTGAGAAACAATTTAATTTATCACATTAATTGTGTAATTAAAACATGAAGGAAGCAATAGTTTAATTGAATGCAGGCAATGTTTATTTGTTTACACAAGTATTTTGCATCCTTGCAAATTCATCATATGAAGAAAATGTTTGCAACACTGTAATTGGAGGGCCTAATTTATCCTTTTTTTAACTACCTCCAAAAATATAAAAGTTGTTTGTTTATTCATGCCTGGAAATTGAGTAATTTCTATTTTAGAGAAAGGTAAAGAGTGCAGCAAAGTTAATTCTTGTTGTATAAATTTGTACAGAAATGCAGAACATACATGCATTCATCTCCTTCTATAATTGTGCCATAAAGTAACACATGCTTTATTATAATTCTAAAAGAAAATCTTATCTGCAAACCATATGCTCTGTGATGCCCTTATGCAAATTGTTATTTTTATCTGACAATACTCAAGACAACTATTTTTTCTAAAAAAAGGCAAAACAGTATAACATTTTGCTTGTCGTTTTCGTCTCTCACGCATCCATATACAGATATTTAGCATTTTTGGCTGATAGTGGGATGCATGAACTTTTGTGAACATATGGAATATGGATGAACTTTCAGCTTCATTATTGTACAGTTTTTTTACTTCATCATACTATTATTATCTTCAGTCATACTAATCAGGCTGACATTACCTTGCAGTTGTATTCTTTTATTCTTTCTAGAGATATATTACAAAAATAAAATGAAATCGCTAATGTAAAAGAGTTTGCAGCAGTAGGGTTTTTTTTTTTTTTCTTGTTTTGCATTTTTACGTTCATTATTGATTTGATTTCAATTGTCCTGTGGAGATAGTACGATATTTTAAAGGGTGGTTATGAAAATGACAGGTAGTCTATTCATCAGTCCCTTTGGTCCTTCCTCCACTCTAGAGCCCAACCTGCAAAATATGGTGTGAACAAATAACTTTAGGTTTATGAGTTGCCACACATATGCCTGCTTTCAGTGGGGCTAATGATCAAAGTCAAGTGACTTACATAAATCAGTGTTGTCAGGAAGAAGGCCATAACATGTGGGCAGGTGAGAAGGCCACCTCAGCTGCAGGAGGATAACAGAGATAAATGAATTCCTGAGCTGTTATCTGATTATCCCAGCATTCTTGTGCAAGCTTTTCCTTGAAAGCAAGGGGACGGGAGAAACTCAGTGCAAGATGAGGAACAAGGTCAGCCACAGGAAAGACTACCATGCACGTTGTCAGTTCCAATAATGACAAATTATATCTTACTTTTTGTGTTCCGGCTTTTTTCCCCTTGGTTCTCCCTTCCTCATATCATACTTTACTCTTCTTTCCTTTTTCTGTCTCATTTCCTCCATATTCTCTGCTGGTCACGTCTGTGCTACCTCTGGAGTTAGCACTTCAGGTTAGGTGGTAGCAGCTTTCCAGCTTCAAGACTTATGAAACTCTCTAAAGTGATATTGAGAAAGAATGAAACTAAGCGATTCTTAGAGGAGCTGAAACACCGTAGGGTCTAAAGGAACCAGGACAGGTATTTGAGAAAATGATTGTTAGTTACTATCACCTCCGTACAGATGACAGTACCCACCTTTCATGCTAGTCACTGCTCAGCCTTTGGGATGGAATAAGCTTTCCAGGGACATATTGCATAGACGTATTGGGTTTCTGCCATTCTTCAGACTCAGGGCTCCATACCATCCTTAGCATTTGAAAATCTTGATAGTGCTCATGTTTGCCAACTGATTAATTAATAGCTAAATAAGAAGTGGCATTTTTATTGTTGGAGTGCTTGTCTGGGATTTTTATGAAGGGTGGTTATTAGCTTGACAAAATTCAAGTTTTTTCATCAGTGATTTGATAATAAATATGAAGTGACAATGTGACAGCCTGCAGTCACCTCATAAGAGGTACCTGTTCAAAGAAAATGAGTTTTAATACCAATGCAAAGGCATGTCTTTGAGAAGAAGGAATGAAAAGCATACTGCCTTAGTGGGGGACCATTTTCAGGAAATCAGGCAGACTGAAGAGTGGCTTAGAGATGATGTGGTCAAGCAGCTCTGCCCCAGCTGTCCACAAAACGGTGTTGCAAAAAAGGACTATGAAAAATCCTTGGCTCTGTAAAAAGAGAAGTATATAAGACACCAATTTACTTTTTAAAATAGCACTGCTGAGAATGAAAATGGAATATTGCATCCAGTTCTAATACCCTTGTATTTTCTGTGTGTGTTTGTGTGGTCTTATCTAGTTTTCTGTTCTAGTCCTCACTATGAAATAAGCATCTTAAGATTGCCTATCTTCCCAAAATGCACAGTTTTATTTTATTAAGAGTCCATTTTAAGCCAGATCTAAAATCAGGGGCAGATTCAGAGATGTTCTTACTTTCTCTGAAGTGTTTCACTAATCACTCCCAGATGGCAATAAAACAATTGTGATGGAAAACAGAAAAGTAATAATATTGTCACATAAATTAAAAGATGCCATAAATGAATGCATTTACAGATTATTTCCATGCTGAAAATACTTGAGAACAGACAAGTGGCAATTGGTTTGCAATGTCTCTGCTGGGAAACTCCATACAATTATAATTAGTGCTCTGCCTCTTATTATTCTAACTTGCTTGTGAGATAGACTGCAAATGATTTTTTAATGGCTTTGGATGTGTATTTTTCCTTTGTTATCAGACCATAACAGCAACAAGAACAGTATTCTCCCTCTACTTAATCTGCCAAAGTGTCCTTTGTACCAGATGGTTTTGGCTTCACTAAACTAAATTTAAATCATTAAATGATTGCACTGTATCCCATGTTATCATCTTGACAGACCTCGCAGCTAGAAGTTTGTTTCTGTTGGTAGGTTTTGGTCCAAGATAAAAACTTAGTCAATAGGGAATTATTTAAGTTTATCCAGTTTTTTACTTTATTGACACTTCCCCCTGCCACTCATTCATATTCCTACCTTCATCCAGACCTCCTACAATGCAAGATTGATTTTTTTTTTTTTTATTGGGTAGAGAAGGTCGGTGTTACCAAAATATAGGATCAATAAAAAACTGCAGGTAATAATTTCTCTATTGTTCTCATGTTCCTTAATAATTCCCAGAGTAAGGGCACCTGGGGAAATAGTGGAGCTAAACAAAAGATTAAGGTAGTTAGGAAAAATGAGGGGAGTAATGAAATTCTAGTCATTTGACAGATATGAGTGGAACATCAATAATAAGTAAATCATTTGCAGTGTACGCTGTAATAATCTAAATAACATAATGAGGTCTCCTGTTAATAAAAAGTGTTGGAAAATATTAAAGACACCTTATCATTATAAAAATGAGTGATTTAAATTCATTTTCATGTATTTATAATACTTTATTAGTTACTCTGAAAAATGTAGAAGGGTTTTAAAAAGGGGTTTTGCTGTTTTTTTCCTTTTCTGCTTGATAAGGAAATCATTGTACATATTTGTTAATTGTAAGTTTGTTTTTTTTTTTTTTAAGAAAATGGAGGAAAACAGAGAATGAAAAATCCTACCGAGTTAAATTAAATTAAGTGTTTGCCAAGTATAAGCATACGGTAATGTTTCAATAGTAATACGATGTCATTTGTTAATTGGTTTTATTGGCTCAGACTAAAAAACTGGATGACATTTCAGTGAAGAGCACTTCAAATATCTTTTTGTACACAAAATGGAGAAAAGCAATTATTGATGCAGGCTCTGAAATCAGATATTAAAGAGAAAAAATAAAGGGACAGAGATAAGCAGTTGAGAGGGGAACTAAAATACTGGTACGTGGATCAGTGCAGTAAATGAATGAGATTATTGGTTAATGGTGCAATAGACTAAAGAAACTGAGGAGTAGAACGGGGAAGGCAATCTGAGAAAAACTTATTCTGTGAAGAATAATGAAAAGGTTCTAACAGAGTGACCTATAGCTCAGATATTGACTGGAGAAGACTGGAGCATATTGGTCACCAATATGTTTCATCACTGAATAAGTACCAAAATCTTTTAGATTTGGTTGGACAAGAACTGAGAACATTCTGGAGAATGTAGTAGTAAAAGATAAACTGTGCTGACTGGTTGTGAGTTTGATTTCTGCTATATAGTGCTAAGTAAAATTTTTATGTGCACACAAGATTTTGATGGCAAAGGAATACATTTGTAGACATTAAGAAAAACTTCCAGTTAAACTTACTAGCCTGAAGAGAATCATGTTTGAATCCAAATTTTAACCAGCCAAAATGGCAAACAATTCATGACGATCATATCATACCCCCCACCATGCCATTATTTCATGTGATCTCTTTCAATTTAGCACCCTTATTTTTGTTGGTGTGTCATACAAATGATATTCCAGAATCTCAAGGGTCACATTTCTAACTCCCTTCACCTTAATTTGCTCTGTCTTGAAGTCAGCAGTTCTCTAGACAACTATTGGCTAATGTGAATGCTGATAATCTCTAATGTGGAAAAAGAAAAAAAGATTGTGTGGGAAATTAAAGCGAGAAGAAATGAATGCAAATGCAAGCAGTAGCAGTAATGAAAGCCTCTGTCTTTATAAAGATACTCAATGTCCCCATTCATGAACTCCTTGGTTCATATTGCCTGTGCCCTTCCACGGCATGTGACCATATGTTTAACAATTAACAGTGCAGATATTTCTGTGCAATTTTTATTGCCCTTTTGTCAATCCTAGGCTGTATTTTGCATAAAATTAGTCCCAAAATCAGTGGAAAAAAAATTTATCATTTTAATAGCAAATTTAAGTGCTGTGATCAATATTCCAAACATGCTGAGCTGTAATATCAGAAGCCTTACTAAGAATAACATTTATATGCAGCCATTCTTTTCTGACAGATTTCCTGCCTAAACACTGTGCCCAATAAGAAAAAGAAGACAAACAGTGAAAAATCTTATTCTGGCAACACACTGTGTGATCAGAAGAACAGTGTAGAAATCAAAGATGTCCCTGAGGGATACGTTTGCCTGAGTCAGTTCAAACCCCTTTAAACTGGTCTTTCAAGAGAACACGATGCTCTTATTTGTTCTGTTTTGCAGCAATGTGCTGATTAATGCTTGTGCAAATTTTGAGAAGACGAGGCTGGCATAGGGATTTGCTTTCTTTCACCCCTTCTGCTCCCTCTTTTTTTTGTGTATTCACAAGCTGACTAAGCCTAGATCAAACTTAAAGATGACACGGAAACTTAGGTGCAAAGGAAGACAGCAAATGTTTAGGCCTCTGTTGCTGTTCCTTGTTGGGGGAAGGCAGAAGTGTACAGCTGTATCATAGCTCCATATTACAAAAAATACATCATAACCCATCTTTCACTGACACGAGAGATTTGCAGATCTGGAAGGGATCCCTGGGGACATCAGATCTTCCCTAACAATGTAGGCAACTGTGTCATACAATCCCATCCCTTAATTCTTTGAGGAACACCTTAAAAACAGTTGCACAGTAAATCTTACAGAAAAAGAACATGCTCTTTTTGAGTATTAACCTCACAGTCTCTGCCGACCAAGGTGTTATAAGTACTGAGGTGATGATCTCATATAAAATATCTTTACTGAGCAGCAAACACCTAGCGGAAGAGGTGAGAATAGTGATTTCAAGCTTTCTTCATACAGATTCCTCCTTCTAGTTCAAAATATCACAGATATTTTTAGTTGAAAACTCACTTTACTGGAGGACTGATGCCACAGCTGGGAAACTTGCTTCTTCACTTTCTTCTTTGCCCTTAACTTTTCAGTGTATGCACCAAGGTTCACAAAACAACTTATATCACAGCAGAAGGAGGAAAAAGCTGGTTTTAAAATACAGCACATCATATCATCTCCGTGTGAGTCATAATACTAGGAAACTCACTTTTCTGTATAATATTTACCTGTCTTAGACAGAGTTGCAAGTTTTAAGGCAGTTTTAGAGAAAGAAAGCATCTCTTACAGTGAAGTGCTCTAAGAACCCTTGTTCTTGATTGTGAATCACTTTGAAGGGGAACAGAGTAAAAGTAAAGTGTCATTATTAAAAAAAAAATAACAAAAAAAAAGTTCCAGGAAGACTTAGCAGGAAAAGGTAGATAATATTTTGGGTGGAGGGGAAAATAGATACGAGAAAGATGATACAGTTTCTAACTCACCCATGGGGCACAGGAGGACTAACTGTGCTCACGGATTATGGATCTCTGTTCCTGTAGCAGCTGGATCACATAGAAATTTGAGTCAAATATATAGTTGGAGATATTTTAATTGAGGCAGTATGCCAGCTCCCAAGGTGCCACATTCAAACCCTTCTGGGGACCCATCCAGAGGTGCTGACCATCTGATTACTAGAGAGATTTAACCTTGTGGGGGGTAAGTGGGCTGACTGGCTAGGACTGGGCTAAAATCAAGTATACGGGCTGAAGCCTACATCTATGGATGGAAGTAAGCAGTAAAATGCTGTCATTGTCGTGCTGTAAGTCTTGCTCAGTCTAAGCAAGAAGTTGTTCAGGTACTTGGACCAAAGGGAACTAGTGAAGCCAAGAAGCCAACCAAACAAGTGAGGTGAGAGCATATTCAGAGGCTGTTGTGAAAGTCAGGAAGCCAGAAAGACGGTACGGCAAGCTGGGATATGACAAATGAGAGATGTTTCACTCTGCCCATCCATTTTTCTACCTCTGAGAGCGGTGTTTTGCAAAACATCTGCCAGCATGAAGGGTGGCTCTGTTCTCCCCTCCCCTGTTCCTGGCTCTGCACCGCTGTTGTTTCCCTTCTACTGTCAAGGACAGATTGAGTCTAAAGACATGATTTCTCAAGACATGGTGAGACAAATTAACAAGCTGTCCTTTTTTCCAGAAGGCAAAGTCTCACGCGCTCTCCAATCTTCCCTGTCCCCCACCTCATCTGCTCTCCCACTGCTTACCTTGTGCCTGCTGAAGAGACTTTTCTGTTAATATACCTCACTAAAATGGAGGAACACAAACCTAAAGAAACACTGGATATTTTTCTGCCTTTTTAGTGAGTTACATTAGTTCAGTAAAAGGTCTGACAGGTGCCAGAGGCAACACAAATGGTTGAAAGCTAAAATTATGTGGCCAGGAGTAGGGGAGAGCTGAGGTTAGTTAGGGCTGAGGAAGAGAGGAGCAGGGCAAGAGGAAGGAGGCAGGCACATGTACCACGTGTTTGGCTGGTCCAGCGGTGTGTGAAGCCAGAACCTGGGACACACAGGAATACGTGTCTTGGGAAAACATGGGACGCAGCTTGTAATGTGGCCCTGAACAGCAGGCTGGTAGAGACAGCAAGGTGCTAAGTCACAGCTGAAGGATCACTTTTGGTTGTGGGATTGAGCAAGGAGCTGAGAACATCGGATATAGACGATTTCACTGACTGGCAGAGTCGGAAAGGCACTATGGATTTGAAAGGACAGCTGAGCCTTGAGATTGTACTGCACTTTGATTAAGTTGAGCCTGGGCTTATTGAGGCTAAAATTTAGTGTGTGTGTCTGCAATATCTAATAAAAATCAACAAATGTTAAAGACACTGACCTGCCTTTTATCTTTATCACTAATGCTGAGCTTCCTAGAAGAACGAAAGTCTTTGTTGAAAAGCTAAGACAATGTATTAATGAGCCTGTGGGATGTGGAGCTGTGATGTTCAGCTCTACCTTGAGCTCAAAGCCTGAAGTTTACCTGACACCTGGAGCTATTGCCGTAGTCACCAAGTGAGGAGGAGGAGAAAAGGAGAGAGACAGGAGAAAATTCAGAGAGACTTAAGAACCAGCTGGTCTCCAGCCATCAAGATCTATTTAGAGGTCTGCTCTATGGAGGGTAGATGAGGAGAGGAAGAGTGAGTGATCAATAAGAAAAAGCAACGGTTTGGCAAGTAACAACCACTGTGGGCAAAGCCAGTTCAAGCAAACATCAGAACAGGGAACATCACTGGAGGGACCAGAACTGGGAACAGGCTGGACTGGAGCACAAGTGGACAGACTACAGGAGAGCAGGATTTAGGATAATCCAAATTGGGGTAAGGAATGGGGCACAGGCTGTGTCCTCATGGTTGCATGGCATGCTGACAAGCATAGTATCTGGAATTGTTATACACGCCTGCAACCTGGGGAGACCCAAGCAGGCTTACAGGATTGTCTTCCTCTTTTGAGAGGGCAGCTTTAGTGAAGAGGTTGGTTACAAACCCTGACTGTCTTGACAGGACAGAGTAGGCTCACAGAAGGTCTTACTTTGATGAATCTGAATTGCTTTGAATTGCTTTGGCCAGGTGTACAATACAGCTTATAGACACACGTCATGGGTTTTCAGTGGTTGTCGTGGTGCATTCCTTCCCCCCCGCCCCTTCCCCCGCCTTTTTCCCAGCGTTACTCTATGATCTCAGGAACTCCTGATAAACTTTGACCTTCTTGTAATGAGTTGGGCAGTGAAGCATCCCCTGACTGTCCCAGAACTCTTGCATGGCTGAAGTGAGGAACAGCACTGACTGTACCAGAACTTTCGTTACCTAATCCAGGCGGGGGACAAAGTTGGGGATAATCCGTCATTCCCTGACACCCCTATCTCAGTTGTAAGTCCAGTGGAATGGCACCATTGTTGTTGAAATCCTGGGAATTGTCACGGATGACTAAAGCCAATCATCTAATGAACCTATAAACAGTGGTCCTTAGTGAGACCCTTTGAGCTCTCCTGGACCACAATGGGCTGCGCCCAGAGTCTCCCTCTCAGTGGGACACCTCTCAGAGTTCACAAACTTTGGAGTTTGTGATATTTGGAGGAACACTGGGACCTGGGCTGAAACACTGCTCAGCCAAGATACTCCTCTGTTCTCAACCCTTCGCCCGTTGAGAAATGCCAAGACATTTAACTTGAGTATTTCATGACAGACCTGAGGGGAATTTTTAACAGGTATACCTTTATAAATTTATTTAGCTTTAGGCCTTTATAAACTTATCTAGCTTTGGTACCATATTCATATATACATATAAATTGATCTAGACCTTTTGTGTGTTTATGTGTATAATCAATGATTAGTATAATCTGTAGTTAAGTTGTTTTAGTATTTGTAGTAAACTTGACTACCTCCCTTTGTAGCTGCCAAATTGATTAATGCTTAAGTATTGTTAAAATCTTATGATTTACCTCAAAACTTAAATTGCTGCTAAACACACATAACCCCTTAGGTATAAAACCATTGCCCAAGTCTGAGACTTGGGGTAGATCCAGCCGCACCCAGACTCCTCTCTGAGAAGGAGTTTAGAAAGCCAGGGGATCTGCTCTGAACCTCGTGACTCAGCAGGAGGGTCTCCTTATCCCTTTTGTCCTCAGTCTTTCTATAAATCATTCCAATACAATTTTGACACAATTTTCCCTGTGTACTCTTAATCCATGTAATGAGTAATAGAGTGAACCTTGCCATCGAATTCTGTTAAGTCACGCTTTTACAAATTCCTATTAAAATCACTTTTTGCTGATACCTTTGCCGGTGATTCTTTAAGCGGCCTCAAAACCGTTCATTTGCGACAGCGGTCCCATAGAGATGAGATTAGTAGAAGTTTCTATTTTTGCTGATTGTTTTGAGTGAAACAGAACTAGCTCACACAAAGAAGCATGTGTAAATCAGTGTGAATGTATCAGGCTCAGCCTGGAGATAATGATGTGCACAGTACCTAGAGACATAGCAGCTTACAGAAGGAGAGAGATGTGACCCGAGTACCATTTGATTGTACAACTGAAAGGTCCCCTGCAGATACAAAATCTTTGCTAATAAAATAGAAATCCATTTAGTTTGACAGACCTGGGATGCTTTCATGTTAGAGGCCAGGACACAGTATCCAAAGTGGCAAGCAGGTCTGGGAGTGCTGGTGCGGCTGTCCAGGTGGACTGGATGCATCTCTGCTTGGATGGTTTTGCCTTCTGTGCTGTGAGTGGAGTCAGGAACACCCAGGAGATGAAATCTCTCTCTGCTCAAGACTGAGGTTGTCTGCAAATTAGCAAGTGCAGCACCTCAGTGGGAACAGATCTGCAGAGTGAAACGGTGCAGCAGAGACAGTGTCTGCACTATACGAGTTTTGAAAGGTTATATTTCAACTAGCTCTGCTCTAGTATTGCTTTGCCCAAATTAGGTTGTAAACAGATCATCCCAAGTGATCAAGTTGCTTCTTCTCAGGTGAACTGTGGCACTGATATTCTGGGCATGCTATCCCCTTGCAAATGTAAAGTAAAATCTGTCAGTCCCGTGGCTGTGGACTTAGAAAAACATACGACAACTCTTGTGGAAAAAGGATGAAGGTGGCCCGTAAGGAAATCTCAACATCTAGATCATACAGTTGCTTGATCAAATTTGGTAAATTATGATGTTAAACCATGGTAGCTTGTTCACTTATGACTGTCTAGATGTACTGTTATACTGACCAAAGTATATACTGAAATATGCCCTGAAATATACTGTTTGTTGACAACTCTCAGTGCAGAATCAGTACATTGCTGCTGACCCTTTTGACTTTGCCTTGGGTGAAGTTTGAGGTCTCTGATATTCCAGTTAACATAAAGCTGAGGCTTACGGCATTCTTTGTCCAGTTTCACATACTGAAGGACATCTGAGGCATGCTTTTATACCTTTTTATTTTGTGTGACTAGTCCACATTTTCAATTAATTTTTCAGAATTCCACTTACAGAAATAATTTATTCTCACTGTTCTTCATGCACAGAATTAACCTGGGGGGTTGGCAACCCTGCAAACACCTGCCAGACCACGGTAAGACGGCTGCCAGTGGAAGCAGGAGCCAGGGAAATGTCAATTTTAATTACAAACTTTATTTTCACATGCAGTTTTCACTGTTTATGTGATAAGGCGGCTTTCTTGTTTTTCTTTTAACAGCCATACTGTGCCTGGCAAAATGAGTGTCTCTCTCTTTTTAAAAGCAATGGCTGCTTCTTAATGCAATGAGATTTTGCTTAATAACGACACAGCACATAATCCTGAAAGCCTGAGGGTACAGTTCAAGCATTTGGAAAAATGACCTTTTGTACTATTAAGAGAATTAGCTAGCAGGCTTTGATGCCTGAATTTTGTTCCCTCTGTGCCATTAGTAAAGAATTCAAAACCTGTTGCTCAATTATGCCTGAATTTGAGATCTTCCTCTCCATCTTCAAAACTGGTATGCAGAGCTACCCAACCCTTTTATGCAGACAACTTCACATGGCATTAATTCAGGAAGCAGATGTTATCTTCCTCACCCAAGAATGCAACAGAACTTCAAGTAGCACTTGGAAAGGGGATAAAGTTGCAGAGCAAACCATGTTAGCTCTGTCCGTAATAATTATAGTCAAGCCAATCTAGCAAGATTTTAATTCTCACATGGGAGAAAATCCAGTTAAATTGAGCCTGAGATTTGAAGAGTAAATTACCAGCTGAGACTGGTATTTAAGTTTGCACTTAGTACAGTAGAAATCCCACAGGTGAGCCTGTGAGCAGTATCACTTTCCTCAAATAGTCTATCTCCCCATCCTTAAGGTCTTTACAGCAGTTTAAAGGAAGAACCATTTTTCTACACCATTGTGGCCCTGATTTCTGGATAAGAGTGGTGAAAGCAGCATCAGAAGCAATGAGGCTTAAACACTGGTGCTGGGAAGAGGACATTAGACGCCATTTCCTTGCTAGGGCTTTGCTCACACACTCTTCTTGCAAGATTTTGCTTCCAAAGCACTAAGGGAAATCCACCTTTCTTTTCCCTGGGGCAAAATTTCAAAGTACCATGAAAGTGCAGGCCTGTGTGCCTCCCTAGGAAAATACACATACAGTCAGTTTGAATGTGGGTAGCTGATTTTGGATATAGCTTGCCCCCTCTTTAAATAAACCCCATAAGTTAGGTTGATGGTGAAATTAGGAGGACCGGAGGAAGAGTAAAATGTCAAATTTCAGTGAATCTGGAATCTAGCTGAGAATAAGGGTCCCAAAATATTTCACAAACTGAAGGTCTGAGCAGTAATTGCAGCACTGGGAGCTGCTGGGAGCACTGGGACCAGCTTAGCTCGTTCCCTTACTATGTCTGAGGCTCTAAGTGGCAGAGAGCGATAAAAGCAGTATACTTGAGCATTTGGACCACAGAAACAAATCTTCATTTTTATGAACAGTGCCCCATTCATTCTTCTGTCTGAGAATCTTTACCAGGAGCTTCAAAGGTCTTCTCTGAAAAGAGCTCCATAAAGCTTTTTCATTTTCTTAAGGAAGAAGAAGAAATGTATCAGGTATCACACATTACATAGTTCAATGCTGTCACTTGGACAGTTCAGTCAACCAAATCTGTACTGCTGCCTTAGTTTGTAAGGAGGAATTTTGGGGAAAAAGAAAAAAAAATATCCTCAAGCTTCTGTTTTCTTCTGGTGGGCATTTCCTTTCAGATATATAATTTAACTCAGAAAATGTTGTCTTTATAAAAGGATCCCCCGCATCTTCAGGTTTTTTTCTCAAATCAGATTAACCTAGCACAATGTTTAATAATGAATTCCACTCAGCGTGCCAGTAGAACAGAAAAGTTCTTTTGTCTGATCTCAGACAAGTTCTCTAATAGGTAGAAATGAGATCCACAGGGCAGAATATGCTAATGTATTATGGAAAGAATTTATTAGAATTTCTGAAAGCTATTTGAGTTATCTCATGGCACATTTACTGCAGTTTCATGATCATCAGCCTTTTTGAGCTTCTTGCATTAGAAATGCATAAGGGGCCGAGCAAAATATTTGCAAAACTTTTTTGCTTCTTAACAGACTGTTCTCATAAAACTGTACTTTGGCTTTGCACTTCGCTGTTCAGCCTTGTTAGAGGAATTGCAAAATACTGAGGTATGAGCTCTAAACCCTGTACTAAACTCTTTTAGCACTTTGAGGAAGCTCATCTTTTTGGGTAGCATCAATCTTTACAGTAGCCTGAAACAAACCCCTGAAACTTCTGGATTTTAACTCAGTCCTGTTCTGTTCAGTGACTTATTTTGTCTGGCTGATTGGAAGATTACATATGATGTCAGTCCCTCAGGAACTTCATTCTGTGAGTGATAAATGAGTCTTCAGTGTCTGCTTTGTTGATGTGATGGATCGATAACCAGCCTTATGATTGACACGTATGTAAATCACAGCAAAGATCAGGAGTTGTACTACTAAGAGTGCAATTAATGTCACCTAAAATTAAAGTTGTGTTATGATTCCTTTTTGTTATATTCTGTTGCCTTTTTCTGAAATGCAAATTATAAACAGGAATGGAAGATGTTTAAATTTAGGCACATTTGGATCTAATCTACAGTTTTAGTGTGGTAAATTGTAAACACTGAGAACATTTGGATGAACATTTAGGTGTGAACATCCCAAAACAAAGAGGCTCTTGAGCTTTGTGGTTGTGCTGCTCTGGGTTGTCATTTAAGGCTCCTTGTGAATTGTAAAAATATTTCTCATTATGGGACAGAGGAACGTTGATGAACTAACTTTCTGTAGTGCTTGGATAATCATAGATTTAGATGCCATAGAGCAGTAAAATGTGTTTATCAATACATATTAATATAGTGATATCTAAATATATGTCTATATTTGTGCAGAGCCTGAATAAATAGAGGAATAAACCTTATGAGGCAGTGTGATCTCTCTTTTACATTGTTAATGGTAAAAGTTCTGGAGTTGCCACTTACAGTCTATATAGTTGCAGCATCAGAAACAGCAAAAGTGCTCGGCTGCTGCCTTTTGCACTGAGAGTCGTTCTCTGCCTCTCCTGGTGCCCTGTGGAAAAACTGAGTTGCCTGAAACCCTTGAGAAAAACAGATCGAGTCTGAGGAAACCACGCTGAATAAAGCAATATTTAGAAGTTTATGTGGTGCTGCAGATGTGGTCGTTGAGCAAAAAATCCTTCTGACAGAAGAATAACGTATTAGCTTCATTAGAGATAAAGAGGGACTGAGAACTGCATTTCTGAAGATGTTTAATAATTAAGTAGAGCGGGACTTAAGTTGTACTGAATGGAAGGAATTAGACAGCTGTAGTCTGGATATCATTGCCTGAAAGTCCATGCATTGAACCAAGATATCTTGAGACTGATCTGATCTCAGGTGGCAACTTCTTTCTTCTGACGTTTGTGGATTAAAGACACATAACTTCTCCAGCGTTTCTTCCACTCTAGTGACTGACTTCAGTGATACATAAGTCATCATATTTGACTGCATTTATTTCTTCATGTGCTGCAAATCTTTCTATAAAGAAAACACTTACCTTGATACAGAAACACATAGATCCTGGAATTACATAGTATTTCTTACCCAGTTCTGAATGAGCAGATGTTCTTCCCATGGCAGTGCTCTGAAAGACTTGTCGCTCACATCTGAGTCCAGATTAAATTAAAATGGCAAAGCCATTGAGGACCAATTCATAGCAGATGACAAAGAAAAAAGAAACAGGGAAAATAAATTTAGAACTGACATTTTCCTTAATTACTGCCTCTTTGAACCTCTCTTGGAAACAGCTCATTCTACTGCCAGGGGCTGATCTTTTCCAGGAGTCTGTTATGAAACTCAGCTGTATTTTGCAGCTGTTTTCAAGCACTAAAACCACAGGGCCTAAATATATAGACATACATTGATGTACCTCCTCATAAGTGATAATGATGAACAAATAATGCTAATGACTCTACTCTACTTCTCCCAGTAGGTATTTGGGTTCACTGAGAAGATAGCACATGTTCTTATTTTTTATTTACTTTTACTAGCCTGGAGTATTTTTCCTATTAATGTTTGCTCCAGAATTCTCCAATCCCATATAATAATTATAGGAAGGTTCTGTAAAAAACTGTTCTCTGTACAGTGACATTTGCTTATCTCAGTCAACTCTTTATGCTCTGTCCTACCCGTATTACCTTATTGTGGCACATCAGTCAAAATTTCCACATTCACTCTCTTGTACCTAAGCCTTTTACAATAACATTCTATCTGCTGAGGTGTCCAACGATAGAGCAATTTTTGGACTTTTCAATCCAAAAAGTAGAGCAAAAAATTTTGCAGGAAAATAGTGGCGTTACAAGGAAAGGCTGAATACTTATCATTGTGGATGCAGAAAAACCTTGGAAGCAAATGAACTTCCAATCCTTGTCCCAGACCAGTATAGCCTCTTATCTTTCTGTAGATAGAGCCTTACTAAGGTATCCTACTTTTCTGTGTTGAAGCACAGAAATTGTAATCCAGGATTCTCGCCCCACCTGAGAATCATGAGGAGACATCTTCCCTAAATTATTCACTATGGAAAGTGAGTACTTTTTTTCACCCAGGAACAATCGTTTAGCATTTGTACTGGACTTTCTGGTAGTGTCTTGTCTTCAGCAAAGAAAACAATAAATAAATTGGGGGACTTGAACAAATTGAATGTTAGACCCATCGGCATTTGCTAAAGAGAGGGCTTTTTTATATACCCTGCTCAGAGACTTTCAGAGTGCTTTATTGACTTCAGTCTTCCTCCTCTTACGCATCCTACAGAACATGTTTACCCGTGATAACCAGAGCAAGAACAAGGTGTCTCTGGGTCACAAATTTGCTAGTTCACTTAACTCCTATATTCTGCTCTCTAATGTGTAATCTCTTTGAAGACTGCCAGACTTAATGGTGTCATCTTTGCCTTTTCAAACTGACGTCAATGAGGTACATTAGCAGATCAGGACATGTTTAATGGAGGTTCACACTCTTACAGCCTGCATATGAAATTACCTGAGTGTGCTCAGACACAAGAACTGAAAGGTTGGTCTTGTGTCATCTCAATTAGCAATAGGGAACAAAATTTAGACTCCCAGGCTTATTTCAAATAATCTTTCAGAAGTGTAATAGTCTGTATGAAACTTACCTAAAGTGTATGAACCCAATCAGCAAAACTCAACTGAAAATCGCATCAGAATATCTCTCTATATTGCAGTTTGCCTCCCTTCCAGTCTATTGGTAATATTATGAAAATAACTTTTCCATTATTTTGGTACGTCTGTTTTGGGGCCTGAATCCTGTGGGCCACATGCCTGACAGTGATCTGAATGAGACTAAGGTGAGAAAATCAGATGGCTTCTATTTGCAGGAAGGATTGAGATGTGAATGCTTCAAAAACTCAATAGGGAAATAAGTTACAGGAAAATATTTGAAGCCAGGAAAGTTTTGAACTAGTTGACAAGGGATTTTTTTCTGTGATTTGATTTGAACAATCTCATCTGACTTCTTATCGCAAACCCATAGCAACTCTTTAATACATTACCCACAACCCTTTTTATGCAGCAGAACCATTAGCTCAGCTGCATGATTAGAGTGTCTGACCCATGCTCTGATTTTTCAATGATAAATACAGCTGCTAGATTTTGTCTTAAAAAAGGACATTGTAGAAAACGTCAGAACTGGGAACAGAACTTAGCCTTTGCTCCACTAAGTAGTTGGTAGAAAACTAGGCAAAAATGGAATGACTTTTGTAAGGATGATTTTTTTCATTTTTTCTCCACTGCTTGCTTTGCATGTACACGGTGATAGGTACTTCTGAAAGACTGTAAAAGGTATGGCTTAAAAACTGTTTTAAAGCAATGACTGTGCATTGTTAAGTTGAAGTGGATTTTTGTTCAGCACTCTTTAAGCTAAATTTGCTTTCTTACATAAGTTTGGTTTTTTGCCTGCTATGCTCTGTGCAGAAATGTACATTTTGTGGTTTCTATCTGAACAGAAAAATTTAGAATTTTTTCAACACAGGANATCATAGAAAGATTTAATTAAAGTATATAATAATTCAGCAGCATGGTTTCAAGCGCATTTTGAACGAGAGAGTTCCTTTTGATTAGGAACTTCCTGGAAGTAGTTTGTGTTGAAACTCCCTGAGGCTGAGAAAGGCATTGAACTTCCTCTCCCATGTCTCAGAGGAATACCCTAAACTAGGAGAACATTACCTATAAGGGAAAGATTTGTCTCTCTTTGACTGTATCTCTAAAATTTTGACCTTTACAATGATTAGGTCAAGAATTTAAATTGATTTGATAAATCCAGTTAGGTTCATACAGAAGACTGATTTGGATTTGCTGAAATCTGGAAATAGATGCAGGCAGTCCTAGGGAGGATTTCTGGGGACAATACCAAATGCCTGAAGAATTTTAGGATCTAGAATGATGTTCTTAAAGTTAAGTGCCAGACCTGTGCTTAAGATCCGTTTCTTAAGTTTCTAGATCCTTTTCTGACTCTGGACATTCTTGATTTCCAGTTTCCTTCTCTTGTCTTTTCTCTGTCCTTTCCACAATCCAGTTGGACTCTATTGCCACTTTGGTTCTGCTTCCACACTAGAGGACTTAAAATCTCTTTATTTCATTTTTCTTTTAGCTAGTTGCATCCATTTAAGTTCCTGACACAAGTTTTTGAGTGGTTTGTAAATAGTTTATTTTGTTCTGCAAAGTACAAGAAAGTGTCCTGTATATGTTTTGTTTTCCTGGGGGGTTTTGTTTGTCTGTTTGTTTGTTTGTTTGTTTTTCCTAGTATAACCTGACATGGTATTTATTTATGTTCAATAAGATTCCTCTAGGATAAGAACAGCTATAGTTTTGATAGTATCAAGTTTGAGAGTCATAAAGAGGAGATCCATTTCTCATATTACCAGAAGGCCTTTACATAGCCTGAAGGAAGAGGGAGGTCATGTGCATGAGAGAGAAAGAAATTCTTGTAGTTTTGCATTCTTCATTTCCTTTCTTGTGTCTTGGCATTGTGTGAGAAAATAACACAAAACAAGTTTTGCAACCTGCAACGTTTCTTTCTCCCCAGGCAGGCTTTATTCTAAAGCTGGATTGTTCAAAATGTCAATGTCTGCTGGCTACTAAGTAAGGCTTGCATCCATGTCCATTTTAATCTTGAAAAGGGGAAACAAGAAAAAAATATTCTCTTTATGATACACTACAAGACAAAATGTTCTGGTTGGGGGGTAGGTGAGACAAGAACACACATTATGGTACCTGAGAGACAGAAGATCTGTCTTTCTGAGGACAACCCGTTGATCCACTTTTGTCTGGAAGCAGGACATAGCCATAATTCAATCCAAGGTACAAAATGTGACATTGCCATTTAATCAAGAAAGTAACACTCTCATCCTTAATCCATGGCTATCTGGTGCCCTCTTATCTCAGTGCTTGTGGAGAGAACAACACAGATTAAACAGCAAAGTCACGGAAATTATCTTGGCCCTAATTTTATAGACCTGATAATGAGAACTTAAATTTATCATCTACACTGCTGCTTAAATAGTTCATAACTTGCTGTAATTTCTAGGATATTGTGGCTGGCATTCAGCTTGAGACTGTAGTCACTTACATGTCAGTACCTACATTCTAAGGTAGGTGTCTACGTTCCTTTTATTTTTAGTGAGATTTAGGGAATAAAATTAATGCAGTTTTAGAGGTGTTTAGCCTACCCTGAGTTAACACGTGCACTTTGTCACCTGAGTAGCTCCTTAGACTCCAGACTTGCTGAATTCCTACCAAGTCTCTACAGAGAGATTAGATACCCAGCCCATTTGTAAACATTTATAATTTGTTTCTAACTTGGAATAAAATCCCACCTTTGGGCTCGGTTCATTTGCCCAAACGTAACTTTCCAGTGCCATTTAAGGTGCCTGGTACCTGAGACACCAGGACAAGGCTGTCAGATGTGACACAGGACCCACAGGAACCCTGAGCCCTTTCATAGCTGAAGAGCAGGTGTCTTCTGAAAGGCACTCAGGAGTCTCCCTAATAGCATTAGACATCTATGTCAGCAATGGCATCATGTTCTTTTGATCTGTATTTCTATAAAAAGTAGCATAACCATTTTTCATATCCTCCAAATATAATATTTTCTTTATAGAACATTTCAGACTGATGTATCATCAGTTATTAAATACTGCTTAGGAAATGTTAAAAGAAGAAAGGAAAATGCAAGATAAAATAAATGAAAGTTGGAATGAAAAAAAGATAAAGAGGAAAAATAATGTCCAATGACAACAAGAGAATAACCCATCTCTGTTACTTTATTTTTATTTTTGGAAGGATTAATTGCAGGGGATTACAGATTCTCCAGATTGCCAAAATTCTTAACAAAGTACTTTTAACAACTGAAAGATGGAACAAGCAGAAATAATTTTTGAAGGATGTTGGGGTAAGGGTCTTCTCTCACACTTGTCTGATAAACAGGTTGCAAGGAGGTATATTGTCAAAAGGGTTAAACTGATTATCAAGTATAAACCAAGTACAAGTCCTTTCTTCACACTTTGCTCTCAGAAATAATCCTATTAAAATAGGAACTTTTATTACATATCTATCTTCCCAGATTTTATCAATATTGAAACCTTTTAAACGGAATATGTGATGAAATAAACCCTATTCACCAATGTGGTAAAATATAATAGATATCAAAGCAGCTAAAAGCCCTCCTAAATCAATGTAGTATCTCTGCAGCAATTTCCAGAACAGAAGGTGAAAATCCCTTTTAATATTTGATAAATGAAGGAAAATGTATAGAAGCAGATTTATAGGACACCACATTTACACTCTTAAAAGACCTTCATTATGTCATTAACACCACAGTGATAAAAAGCACTTCCATCATTCATCAACCACATTGTGTCTGTCTTGCTGTTAAACAGATGGAATAAACCCTGATCCAAATTCCCAAAACTTTTAGAGTACACTTAGTTTCATTTTCTTGCCCTAGGCCAATCCATTTAACAACCCGTCATAGCCAAGTTGGCCCGGTCTTTAAGTTGAACATTATGAATAAGAAACAGATTGAAAGTGACCTTTGTTCTCTCTCCTCCTTGTTCTACCGAAGCCTAGCGTGTAACATCTGAGAGAACATAAAGTCCAGGTTTTTATTCTTTCAAGGACATTCAGGAATTAGCCAGCATTAGTTTAAAAAAAAAAAATTCTCTTTCAGGATTAATTCTTTCTTTATTTCCATGGTTTTTAATGTGCAGATTTTCTTAGAGTTGTGTATCAATGCTGCTAACCATTGCTTGAGCCATTTTTTCAACCATTTTAGTAACTGTATTCCTTCAGCCTACAAGTCCCAACCTCTGTCAAGAATACATTTTGTACTGTAACATGCAGAACAAGAAGATGCTTTCCAAAGAAGGAAGCTTGAGTCAAAAAAAAAGCTCAAAAAACTAAGGTCCAGTTTTTCTTCTGTTTTTATATATCTGTTTGCTTCTTTACTCACAGCTGTTCCTCAGCACATGACATAATTTTATCCTTCAGGTGCCGCGTTTCTGTCAGCTGCCATTTAACAAGCTGTCTCAGTTTGGATACCACCTAAAATTAAAATAATTATGCCAATTCATAGGTCAAGTTAGTTCCAGATGTTCCCAAACATCTCAAATCCTCAAATCATGCAACAAAAAAGCCTTACCAGTCATATTCTAAGCAGAAGGGCCCAGAGACAAGATAAGTCACAGACAGTTCACATGTAAGTGCAACTAGTAGTACAGAAAATATTTTACAGATGTCCCCAGTATTTGGGTGGTTAGCTAGGATATAGGCAACCCATGCTCCGCTGCTTGCTCCGCTTGCATGGTAGCAATGATTTCAGAGCAGGTCTTTCACGTTTCAAACTGGCACCTTAGTGATCAGACTGTGCAAGAAGAGTAAATTTTCTGTCTCCTATCTGAAAGCTGCTCCAATTTAGAGATGAATACTTGCATATTCATTAGAGTACAAATGGGAACAGACTTTTAACTCCTCCCAGGAAAGATTTCTATGCATTAGACTATAAAATAAATTATTTTTTCTAAGCTGATGATTGTTCGCTTAGTTTTCTAGACTAAATGTTCAAATGAGGAGGCTGAGCATGGGCATTCTCAATTGGATACCAATACGTGAGAAGCAAGAGAGCTGATTTTGAATGTAGTTAATCTTTGATAGCCTCTGTGAGCTTTTTACAATGCTCATCTCCTGCAGACAAGTGATGTTCTAGATCTAAGAATATCCTGGTCATTTTGCCTCCCCATCCTCCACTTTTAGAAATAGCTACATAAGCAAATGGTGTAGTTAGGTGCAAAAAAAAACAGTGAGGAGAAAGTTAATGCTAGATGAAAAACCGTGGTAAAAGCAGAGGGAGGAACATGTCTACCTATCTCTGAGACCTATAAAACTTTGATGACTGTCTGTTTAGATGGAATGGATTTTGAACAAAGAAAGAGCAGTCACCCAAAGCATACTGCACTTTCAAGCCTCAGCTCTGCAGATGGTTAAACAACAGATGACCTTGGATATCTGATCAAATAAGGTCATCTGTTTTAGTGCATAGACATCCTCCCTTTGTTCTTTTCATTTCCAGCTGCCTTAGATGACCCATTCAGCTGTTTTTGGAGTATTACTTCATTTTGTACCAAAGTGCTCCCCTTCTTTTTATGGGAAACCTTGCAATTTACCATAGATGAAAGCATAGTGGACTGCAGAATACCTGAACATGAAGTGCTGTGCTAAGGTGGTTTTTACTTTACACAGAAAAACAAACCTTTATCTAGCAACCAAGACGTGCTCTCCTGATCAACTGTTTACTAGGTCTTTATACATCTCATATTGATTACTTCTTTTCTTTTCCCAAGTGGGCAGACAATCATAGGACTGATGAGATGGAGGAGAGTGACCGTTCATCCTGTAATCTATGTTAAACATTACACTTGAAATGGCTGATTAGTAAGATGTCCATTAATGATACAGATGAATTTTCATCTTGTGGCTGGAATAACAATACGGTATTTAAAATTCTTGGAGATTTGTAGGTCCTTCTGATGGACAGATGTCCCTTGCTGCCTTGTTCTCTTTAGGGAAAATTTTCATCTTCTGTTTCAAGGGACTTTATTCTCTCTTAATTTATCTTTATTTTAGGGTCCCTTTTCTCTCTCTCTTCTTCTGTTTCTGCTTTCAGAACCTCTCCCTCTCTTTCCTTCAGGGGCCTATTTCTCTTTGTTCTCTCTCTCATTTTCTGTGTCTGACACGTCTGCTCCCGCCTCTTGAAACGTACAGTGTGATAGATGGAACATGACTGGAGAAAAAAAGAAAGTTTCAGTTCTCTCAGTGAGTGGAAAGGTGACCTGCAAATATCTGAACAGAAAAGGGAAGAAAGTTCATTTTTATGTGCTGAATATTCTGCACAGGAAGAGACACAGCACATTTAGACTGCACAGGAGATAGTTTAAACACCATCTACTCCACAGTCCATCCCATTAAATTTGTGCTCAGTTTCTCTCTTTGTCTGTGTCTGTATACACTCACATATAATAATCTCTGCTAATAGAGGGCCCTATTGAAAACATATGGAAGTTTTTCCATTGATTTCAAAGGGGTTTGGATCCTCAAACTAATTTGCCTTTCCTGCTATGAATTCAATTATATACTCAGACAAAGAAGGAACCAAGGGATCTGATCCTTTCACATTTCACATTTCACATTTCACATTTCACATTTCACATTTCACATTTCACATTTCACATTTCACATTTTAAGTCTCCTAAAAATATTTACAGCAGCTTTTTTATGTCTATGTTTTAAAACTTCAGAGTCTGCTTTTGGAAAATTTTAATGATCTTTACCTATTTTAGGACAAAATAAATACAATAAATCTGAGGCAAAATATTTTTATTCCTGAATAAAAAAAAAAAAATTCTAACCAGATCTGCTTTTAGAAGTTGGAAATTACTGCGAGCTCTCAAAAAAATTTTTCTTTTCTTTAATAATATGTATATGTCATTATTAGTTTTGCATATCATGTTTTATGTGAGGAGGGTTTGGGGATGACATCTTAACAGCTTGGAAGCGAGGGCTGCAAGGTCCTGGCTGCTGATTCAATAGCACAGACTTTGGAAGTTTTTGAGATTCAAGCTACAGACAAATGGCAGGAGACTCTTGCTATGGAGCCAGGAAGTGTTCGTTGACAAGAGATGTATTTCCAAGACTTCTGAGTTCCCTTTTCCACAACAGGGATTTTGGAAACATCAGTGCAGAGGTGACTGTTTCAGAGCTGACCTGGAGTTGCATGCCTTGAAGGTACCAAGACCCTGATTCTGAAGAACATCCCACAATAAGATTTTGCCAGATTAGAGCCATGTGAGCACTACTCCCATGTTGGAGCTACTCTGGAGCATCCAGAAATTACCCAGGGGATCTTCCTGGGTGTTTGGAAACTGCTTCTCATAAAAACCCATGCATGTTTTGTCAGATCATCTGAAAAAATATTTTTCTACAAAGCATTGCATTCTTCATTAATGGGTAGGGGTAATTCCTTTTTTTTCCCTTTTTTCTTTTTTCTTTTTTTTTTTTATTGAAAAAGTGTTTCACTGGAAAATTTCAACTAGCTGTAATAGAAACTGCAAATTCATTTCACATATGCTACCTCAGAGTCACCAACTGGCATGGTAAATAAGTAACAATTTATAATGTGAAGCAATCTGAGAACATTCCCCAGCAGTTAACAAACGGAAGGCATGAATATGCATGAACCATTTGCAGGGTGTTATGTTGCACATTTTCATTCTGAAACTATTATGAAAAATATTATTAAAGAGGTGTTAAATGTGTCAGAGAAGGATTTGGCATAGCCATATTCACGGGGCTGTTAATTTTTGGGTTTTGCTGTTTTCTTGTACAAGGATTTTTTAAAAACAATGAAGTGGTATTGAGCAAAAATTTTATCTGTAATAATAAATTGATTTCCTATGAGGGGATTGAACTTAAACTGAATCGGTGTTTCTCCATTTCAAGTCTTGTTCAGGAAATCAACGCTTGTGTTTTCAGAAAGCATCACCAAAACTTTAAACATGGCCTGTTCTGTCCTTCACTGGATCCACTTAAAGTGAAATGTGCCCAATTCAGCTAGAGGATCGAGAATGGCAGAATAGCCATTCAGGAGTGAAAAGAAAAAAAGTAGTGCTTTAAATAGTCATCAACTCTGGGGAGTCCCTAGCCCCAGACATAGCACTCTGAGCTGCCCCACCTGCAGGGATGTTAGCATCACTGTCGAAGGACGGGGCAGTAGCTGTCAGCACTTCCTCTGTTGAGTACCAGCAGAGATGGCGCAAGGTTTCTCAGCTGGCTAAATTTGGATTTTGCTGCTTTCTCCCCCCACCCCGTTTTTGCAACCACAGAAGTAGTGGCTAACATGCCTCTCTGCTACAGGTGGAATGGGTATGGGTATTTTGCTGCACTGGCACCAGCTGCCTTCTCTGTCTATGCCTAGGGCCAACCCTGGCATTGTGTCCAGTATCCTAACCCAGGCGGGGGGTTAGGTAGTCGCCTTATTCCTGTAGTCTTTCAAAGAGAGAGATTCCCTCTCTTTTCCTCCCACTTCCCTAAAGCCTTCTTCCCAAAGTGAGTTTGTACTTTTTCTGAGGACCTGGGAGATACTTTGATTGTCGTCCTCATGACCTTGCAATAGTTCCTTTATTGCTGAGATGGGACACACTGAAACCATCACTGTATGACAATGACTGAGACTAAGGGGTGGACTGAATAGTTGAAAAGTTTAAACAGCAGATCGTCAACAGTTGTTCTTACTAACTTGTTTCCTACTGATTAACTTTCTTATGTTCTCAGGACTGAATCCAGTTCCTTGCTATAACAGTCTAGAGTGTCATGTAATCCCTCTTATGGCATTAACAAGCATTTACACTGTGTAAATCCTCCTGCTGCTTCTGAGAAATCATCTCATAATCTCATTTCAGATTCTCAGAGGCATTCTCTTAATCTCTAGTCTAACTTACTTTTGGTCATTTACCTCAACTTTTTCTCATGTGTCACTTCTTATCTGTCGTCATAGATCACCCACAAAGGGCAATCCTGTCCTCTCTTCATCTCCATTTTGGTAAGACAGTGGCACGGCAAACAAACATTTCTCCAATTCTTGTTGCATAGTAAATCTTCTGTTCCCAATTATCTTTTTCTTGCTCCTGTTACAGTTATGCTTCCTCTTTTTTTACAAATAACCTGACCAGAACTGTGTGTTGTGTGCTTATTGACACTTCACCGCAATCACATATAGCAGAATGAATAATTCCTTATCTCAACTATAAAAAAAAAAATCTAGGATTATATTAGCTTTTTTATAGCTTCCTGTCCTTTCTCGTCTTCTATCATTTCCCGTTAATAAACTCTCAAGATGTAGCGATAATTTTTCTTAGTAGATGTACATGTCTTGGCACTTCGCACAACTACCGTTTTTTTCATTTCTGTTATCCCAGTAGTCTCGCAGGTCTGTTTCTTCCTGGCTGACATTTTTCTCCTCATTTTATTGACAGTGCTTCCTTACTCGCTGCCAAACCAAATGATCAATTTCCTGCTTTTGTGCCAGGGTCACTGATGAAAATATCAAGTAAAATTGGTCCCAAGGCTGATCCTCGAAAAATGCATCTGAAGTGTGCTTCCAGACAGGAAGCTCTTCCTATCGCCTGATTCATTTCCACATGCCTTTTAACAGGGTCTTTTGGACCTGACAGCTTTTTAGCAATCCTATCTTATTCTGTTTCTGCAAAAATTCTCCATGTGGCTCATTATATGAAATGCTTTACTCAGATCCAAAGAGATGAGACCCTGAGCACTGCCTGTCTGCAGAAAATAATTTCTGTTACAAGAATAAAAGCACACTGAGTTACTTTGGCTTAGTCTAGGTTCGGTAAATTCATGTTTCATTTTATCCCACAATCCATTTATCTTCATGTCTTTCATTAATTTTTCACTTGAAAATGTGTTCTACATCACTAACGTATTATTGAGGTCAGCTGAGTTGGTCTGTACTTGTTGAATTCCTTTTTCTTCCTTCTTGTAAGTAGAAATACTGTGCTTGCTAATCTGTAGCCAGTGTCCCAGACTTGTTAGATTTTTTTGAAAATCTGATGGACATGTCTGTCAATTCTGTCACATTTGAAATTTAGTCATCTCAGCCTTCCCTAGCTAAGACTTGTTTACATCTTTAGATAAAATCTGTTCCAAACTTTCATCCCCTTCATCCATTCTACCTTCAATCCCAGAGTTCAACCTTTGTCATTTATATCCTTGTAACAAAGTGTGATCATCATCATCATCATCAAAGTGACACAGACCTCATTCAGACAAATCTCAAAAGTGTCATTAAATCTACTGAAAACAGGTAGTTCCTGGGTGGGGAAAAAAAAAATCCATAACATTTGTATGTTTGAAGATGAGCTGAGACTTCCCAGCATCACAGGCAAAATAGCATTCTGCTAACCAGGAATGAGGGAAGGGGACCAGCATCTGCTGTGGGAAAGGGAGGAGAAAAGGAAAAGGGCAGAATTTTGACACCACTCAGCTGTGTCTCCTGGGCAGCCGAATTGACCAGCAAGAGCATGACAAGTGCTCAATCAAGTGTACTGCAATTCTTCCCCTACCCCAAGGTTTCTTTGGGAGCCATAGTAGAGCTGGGGAAGGAAACCGGTGTTTTCTCGGATCTCTGCTGAGAATGGAGTCAGGAGTTGTCTTGGACATCCCCAGGGATCCCTCCATTTTACATCCTTTACATCCCCACATCCCTGAAGTTCTCTGAGATCCAGAGAGAGAAGTATTTCTGTAAGTGTAAAGGAAGAAATTCTATTTAAGATATATTTCAAATCTTAATATTGATAATAGACTAAGCCTTCCAGATATGCAAGCTGCAGTAAAGGCCAGGAGTACTGCAGTGGAGCAGAAAGGAGTGATGGGATGTTAGCTTCCCTTTTCCCACTGGCAGTATGCATCCCTGCAGCGGTTAGATTAGGAAACAACTTTCCCTTGTATTTATTCATTTTTGTTTTCATAAATGTTCCCTACATCCTCATCATAAATGCTAAGACAGGTGGAAAGAATATTTTATATTCTGATTCTGGAAGACAGTTCAGGAAATGTGTTCCTTTCTTTGCCCTGTATTTCTTTTGTGAGCTTCTTTTACTCTCTTGTGTTTTCCTTATAAAATTGGGAGATTAGAACTCCATTCCTCCTATGTTTTGTTAGACTTGCCTAAACAGATGGCAAATTCTCTGGGGCAAAATTTGCCTCTAACTATGTGCCTGAGCTGGGTCTATTATTTGCTAGTGGTAGTAATTAAAGATAAAAATGTTAATCTCACTTCCTTTTTTGTTTACTGAAAGAGGTGAGCTGATATCAGGAAATACTAGAAGTAGGTTTTTAAGTATAAATCAGCATGAAATTAGCACAAAGCCAATGTACCAGTAAGAACTAGGGCTTTATAATAATTTTGCTAAGGTCTTTGTCCTAATATTGTGCACAGAAAGCTTGAAAAGTATATAACAACAATGAAACGGTATTATTTTGTTAGGAGATTTTTTTTTTTTTTTTAAATCCAAGTCATGCAAGTAGACAATGCAGCATCATATCCAAAGATGCAAGGGAGGAACAAACTGTAATTTTAGTATGTTATGAAGAAGATGAACTAGTTCTTCCAAAACACCACAAAAATCACTTCCTTGCATTTGTGTCTGTGGTTTATATCACTTAAATGACCCAAACTCTATTTTGTAACATCCTTGATGTTTCCTTCTATCTCATAAATGCCCAGTAAAATGGAAGCAGCTTGTATTTTCAATTCAGGGAACTGCAGTTATGTGCTTTACTCTGGAATCAGATTGCAAATCGGTCATATTTTTGAGGTATTTTTCTGTAGGTTGAAGTTTTAGCTTATTTCTCTCACGTAAAAAACTTCTGAATCTCCACCCTGATATCCTCTTTAAAAAATAATTTAATATGCAACTTTACAAGAGCCACTTAATCCACAAACAAGTGAGTATATTAATGCTACTCCAAATTATCTGAATTACCTGTGCATGCTGGGGTAGAGAAATTTCTCCAGCACATAAAACCTTTTTTTAACAAATAAAGATAATTTCCAGTGACCTAGTGATCACTCATCTAAAAAAGCAATACCAAACAATTATCTTAAAAAGCTAAAAAACAAACGTGAGTATAATTTATGGAACCATGTTAAATAATTTGCCTGAAAAAATACCACTTTTGAATTGATCTGCTTTTGGTTCTCATAGGTTTTCTCACAAGCATTCTCAGAAATCTGATTCTACAGGAAGCTCCTTAATTTTCAGTTGTAACAATAGGCATAATCCATTCTAGATCTGGGTGAAAAAACAGCTTCTGATTCAGTCACCATGCTGAAAAGTGAGTATCAGCGAGAAGAGATGTGGACATGATCTGGGTATAACTGGAATAGATGTTGGGAACAGGAAGGATGAAATGGATATTGCAACAAGTGAAAATATCAACAACATTACAGGGACCATTTGGAGTATGTGTGAAGTGATCTGTTTTGCTTCAAGTGCTTCATTTTTGGATAATTTAATCCATTTAACTTTCTGCTAATTTGCCAATTTAAAAATTAAAATGCCATTCTGATTTGGAAAATGGAAGAATATTAATTAGAGAATGTCAAAAAAGAAAGATGCTTCCTCCTTTTTCAGACAACTTCTACATGCCACAAATATATTAGACTCAGAAATGTGTATATGTCTTTATCTTAATTCTGAATGCTTTGGTATGGTATGAACAGAAGATTCTGAAAATTGCATGTAAATGTAAACTACGATTTAGAGGGAATTTAAGTTTCTGAACCTACAGATCATTATTTAGAAATTCCTTTTGGCCAATTCAATACCTGACAGAAGGTAATGATTCAGATCACAAATTCAAACACCTGATTGTAGACCGTCCGCGTGCAGTAGGTGTTTATGCTCCTGTCCTGGTCAGTAGGGATTTAGTCAACACATTCAATACAGTGTAGAGAATTAGCTGGCAGATTATATATTGGTGTCTACCCTAGCGTGAGCCAAATTGCTCTCTCAATCCCACTGTGTGGGAACAATTCAGTAGCCTAAATATAGGAACCTAGCATTGTTTGATATGTTGTGGAGCGTCGAAGGCATCTGTGTTGGGCTTTTAAAAAATGACACAGGACCTAGAGGTGACTCATATAGTTCTGGAGCAGCAGCTGGAGTCTAGAGGAGCTATTTTAAGGCTTCTCAAAGAGTAGTAGATGCCTATCTATGGGTAATGAAGTTGCTCCTCTTGACTCTGTCTCTGTTATCTATAATGGGAGCCTAGATGCTCACCTCATACACGTCTGGTGTCTCCAGGTGAACTGAATACTGCCCAAAATGACTATAGGTTTGCTATACACATTTAGGTACCTGCAATTCGGATGCAGTGCCTACAGGCAGCCTTGCTGTCTTGCTTTTCTTAATCATCTTTTTCCTCCCTAAAGCCATTTTGGATCCATGAAGTAGGTGGTGTTTAACCTGAATCAGCTGTTTAAGCATGGGTTTCTAGTACCATTAGAGATGCTTTAAGGCATCCTGCCTGGCCTCAAGGTCTCCCATATAACCTTCCATCAGTGGTAACCATGGTCTTGTATCTTGAAAAACCCAGTTGAAAAAAAGGATAATTTAATCATTCTTTTACATTACATCATTACTTATTTTTCGTCTTGCCTTGAAGGGATTCAGACTTTGCATTCTCCATTTTGTTGAATAATGTTCATAATGAGGCTATCAAATAGATTGAAGGGAGAGCAGGACTGCAGTGGACTCAGCTTTCTGTTGAGCTGAATCATTGTACAGTTAAGTGATCGCAGTTGATAGGGCTGAAGGGGATGAAACAAAGCACAGTTTAGCTCTGGAACCTTCAGAGGATAAGACAACCAGACAGGAGATTCTGCTTGTTTGGATTAATTCTGTTTTCTTATTTAATAACTTCCCACTTTATACAGCATATAAACAAACCAGAAGGCAGGACCGGGGACCTTGTCTTCTCCATTTTCACAAGTAATCAGGGATTTCTGTTCCTATAGGCAAAAAACTTCAAAAGAAAGCCTTGATGCAACCGATGCAAACATACACAGCCATATGAACACAAACATTTGTGTGCATGTGTTCATACGTGAATTGAAAATTCTGGATTGTGTGTGTCATGGTTTAACCTGGCAGGCAGCCAAATACCACACAGCCGCTCACTCACTCCCCCCACCCCCAGAGGGATGGGGAGAGAATCGGAAGGGTAAGAGTGATGAAAAACTCGTGGGTTGAGATAAAGACAGTTTAATAGAACAGAAAAAGGGAAAATAATAATGATAATGATAAAATATACAAAATGAGTGATGCACAATGCAATTGCTCACCACCCGCGCTGACCGACAACTGAGTAGCAATCGGGACTTCCTGGATCACGCCTACCATTCATATACTGAGCATGACGTCACACAGTATGGAATACCCCATTAGCCAGCCGGGCTGGCTGTCCTGATTATGTTCCCTCCCATCTTCTGTACCTAGCTCAGTCAGCAGGCACGGGAGCTGTCCTTGGACTAGGAGGGCACTTAGCAACAACTGAAAACATCAGTGTGTTCTCAACATTCTCCTCATACTAAATCCAAAACACAGCACTAGGAAGAAATTTAACCCTATCCCAGCTGAAAGCAGGACAGTGTGGCACAGAGTGCTGACAAAAATGGGAAAAAAAATACAGATTCAGATAGTCATGTTGCAGAAGTCGGACAGGGAATGACCTCCCTGCCAGCTCTCTGCCATCAGCATGCAACACAATCAGCGAGCTGGATGTCTGATCTCTTTTACAAGCTGCTGGGACAGCTGATAAAAGTTTGAAAGTACCTGTTTTTTTCATTTTTGTGGTGAAAGGTATGTCTTACACAGATTACTTCCAATGCCAAAGAAATGTAAAATTGGAGATATAACCCTTCAAAGAGC
Source organism: Pelecanoides urinatrix (assembly GCA_013400755.1). Taxonomy (NCBI): domain Eukaryota; kingdom Metazoa; phylum Chordata; class Aves; order Procellariiformes; family Procellariidae; genus Pelecanoides; species Pelecanoides urinatrix. The sequence goes on from VZTQ01011532.1 coordinate 43,432, forward strand.
ACAAGTAGATCTGCCTGCTTTTAGCAATTTTTTAAGCTCTGTACCAGCACCTTGTGCATCCTGTTGCACCCATGATGCATAATGAGGCTCCATATTAACCACTGCTTTTTTCAGAGCGGTATAAACTGTATTAAAGCACCCATCATGACATTCACATCCTCACCGTTACTGCTTTAATGCAAGAGTTTTACGTTCAAAATCTCCTCTGTCATATCCAGTTTGCATGTAGCCTTTGTGACAGAAATCAAACCAAGAGGTGTCACAGACATCAAGGTACATGTTCTGGTGCAGTCAGACTGTTCTGTGAGGTCTTATTTTAATGCCTCCATCACTCCTAGCCCACAGCAGAATTGGAGAATTGCATTATATTTGCATTTTTTCTATTCCTCTAACTTTCTCAGGAAAAAATGCTGAGGAAGGCTATCAAGCTTCAACTGTTTTATCGTTTTGCTTTCACTATTTGCCATCGATAACAGGGTTTCTTTATTTTGACAGGTTCATATTCACCCTGATAGAAAGCAGTAGTAACTTGATTATTCACATTGGTGAATTTGAAAAATTACTTTGTTAAAACAATCTTTCCTCCTGCTGATTTTTGAGCATTAGGCATTGACTAATGCTTTGACTGCAAACTGCCACATGGGTATTTATTCTTACTGGTAAAATGTTTTCTTTTCTGTTTTTTTCTTATAAACTTCAGCATTTACAAAGTTAGGGGGGAAAAATCTTGACTACTTTCTTTTTATTTGTCTTTCTCTCTCACATTTGCACACGTACAGCCAGAGCATATCTTGCTAAAATAATATGTATTAACTTTAGTAGCCCTGAATTCACAAGACAAACTTAGTAAAGTTTTCGCAGCCCTGTCAGTACGTCAGGACTGGCTGAAAAGGTTGTCTCTGAGGGCTACCTGCTTCTTGAGTCAAGGTCACTAGCAATGATTTTCCAGCACAGTAAGAAAGTACTAACTTTTTTTCTCCTTTGCATGGTGTCGTGGTTTAACCCCAGCCGGCCGCTGAGCACCACGCAGCCACTCGGTCACCCCCCGGGTGGGATGGGGGAGAGAATCAGAAGGGTAAAAGTGAGAGAACTCATGGGTTGAGATAANAAAACAAAACATTTTGACGTGTGACATTCATGAATTGTTCTCTCTTTATCTCTCCCCTTCCGAGGTTCAAATTGGTTCAAAGATGTATTTTTCTGCGTCATGATTAGAGCATACATCATGTGTCAGATGTAAGAGATGCAAGTCCCGGTGTCCTTTCTGTGCGCAGTTTTCAGTCTGGACTTTCAACATCTCAGGAAGGCCTCTTTCCGTTTTGCTCAGAAAATCTATAATCGATTTAAAGATATTTTACAAATGAAAGTTTCAACAAAACTGGCGCATAAAAAAGTTTTCTTGTTAAGAAGTCAGTGTTCTGTTGCAATTCTCTTGAGTTTAATGAGGTATCCAAGCAGCTAAACAGAAGCATAAGTTTTCCTTGCCATTTTCCAACAGTGATATCATCCATCATGTCACCAAGAACTGTAAATGACCAAAGAATAGAAATTAAAGACGAAAGAGGCCTATGATTTATTTATTTTGATTTTTACAAGCTGTAATAGAAAAGAGCCTAAGCAATGCCCCTTTGCCCTTGGGGAAAAAAATCCATGCAGGGAAAAAACCAACTAAAATAAACCCCACAAAGGAAGATACAGACCTGTCAGTTCTGACAGAACCGGTGATCTGATCCCATAACAGATGTATGAAAAAAATTCATTGATTTTCCTGCCCTGACCACAATCATACACATGATCCCCCGTAACAACACCTTTCAACCCCATTAACTGCCACTCTGTCTTGAAAAATGGTAATTTGGAGAAAGACCTGTGGACTGTGGTGAAAAAATCTCTTAGTATGAACTACAAATTTTTTAAAAAAGAAAAGTAATTGCTAACCTAGTCCTTAGATTAAAAAAAAAATCCAGATGTGGAAGTGGTCTTTCCTTTAAGTCTAGTACTACAGGAAGTAATCCTGCATAAAGGTCTCAGAATGCATTAGAGAAGATGTTCCATAAATGCTGAAGGCGTGTGGCAGCAAACCTTTGATCCATAGATCCAAAGATCACCTCTCTGAAAAGTTATCTGAGAAATTACATCGAAAGCTGGCACCTGTTTGTGGAAAGTGGGTCCGCTGTTGAATAAAGATAGAAGCAGATTTAATCTGTTCAGATTTACAGATTAAATAACAATGAAACACAATGGTTTGGGATAGAAATTAGACATATTTCTCAGTAGGGGATAAGAAGAAAATAGTTCCCAGAATGAAAATCTGGAAAACTGAGGTTCTAAACTCAGAATTGCTGGGATCCCTTCAAACTAGATTATATTGTCAAATATGAGCCTTTAGTTTCTTCTTGCAAGACATTCTGGCTTTTAAGGAGAGAAGGGGCCAGACTGTTTTCGCACAGCAGTCTCTTCTGAGCTTGGAAATTGGGAATCTGTGAATTGCTTTCAGCATACTTATGACACCTACAAATCAGCATTAACAGGGCAGTTTCGGCTACATTTCATGTTTCAAGGCTTCAACCTATTACTTGAAGGGGTCAGCAAGTCACTTAGTTTTCTGTCTGCTCTATCTTTCTAATCTCCCTAAGCCTTTCACAGTCACTGCCATAATCCTGTTGCTAATATAGCCCTAAAATGATACTGTCCATGTTTAGTCAGGGGATCTCAGTCCCAGAAGATTCTGTAGTGCTTGTCGCTACAGGTAGCTTATTTACCTGATGTCTTTGTAACCTGTCTTCCCTTCTCACACTACCTGTGTTGTTGATATGGATTTGTACCAAATTTTCAGAGTGTTTTACTGATTATGCACCTTCTATTAAATTCCTGAGATGTCTTGCAAGTTAATTCAACCCCCAGTTAAAATCAGACACTCCATTTCCCCATGCTCTTTACCACCATTTGTGCAGAATCATGTATACATGTAGTCTTGGTCTCATCTATCTTTGTCATTTTAGTCTTGTGTGTATATATATATGGTCTTGCCTCTTATGTGTCCTTATACAATGGAACTTCAGACATGGAGACAATTTTTCATCAGTATGTGCTCATTGATTTTTGAGTAGGAAAGCGTGTGTTGGGAGATGTATGTTGCAGAATACCCTGTAAGACAGTGCCTGAAAAAAGGAAAACTGGGACCTTGATTATTTTACTATTGTCAGGTGCTTCAAAATGTCTTATCTTTTAGATGTGCCCATAACGATATTCTTCTCACTTGTAACATAATTAAGAAATGTTATTATGATAATTGTCTCATATCAAATATTTACTTTCCAGTTCTGTACAAACACACAATACTGGATAGATCCCACATACAATGCAACCTATACAGAGTTATAGTGTGGTGGAAATCACAATGAGGCAAAAGCAGTTTTCCTGGTTTTGTGATAATGTTTCTAAACCAGCACTGGAAATTTTTCTAAAAAGGAATATGCCCAGTAAGACTCTGATCAGATTGAAGTACAGAGTGAATGTTTTATACTCTGAATAGCTTGATATTTCAAACCAAATTGAGGAGTTTTGAGAAGAAAACTGTGAAAGCTTCTATTTCCTCAGTGTTTAATGTTCTCCTGCTGATTTCTGCATCACTGGACAAAAGAAATCAAACAAGAAAGACTAAATTTCAAACAAAAACCCTTTTAGTTTTGTTCCCTTACAATTATACTTATTTTCAGTAGTATTTGACCCATGCCTTCCGTTGCATGTTACTATGAAAGCTATTTTACAATTAACAGTATGAAGTCACTTATATTGCCCAAGACTTTTCATTACCCATAACATATTATACTTCTGAAATAGGAATTTTGAAAGGATTTAAATTTTGATGACATTCTCTGGCAACTCCATTCAAATATGCCTGTACTAAAACATTTATTAGTATTTTTGCTAAAAATGAGAAGTTATTTAATGTCTTTGATGGGAGGAAGTGGTGCAGAATGAAGACACTTTACTTTGCAGGATATAGCCATAGGGAAAAACTGTGTAAGACCTGCTCTACTCTTAGCTCTCCCTAGTGCTTCTTCCATATGGAAACACACTCCAGATATTACACAGAAAGCCTACAGGCTTATTTTCCCCAGTGATAAATCTTTGCCTAACTGTGTAACTTCACTCCCTCTATTTACGTATATTGCTAGAATGGATCCAACTCCCACTGAAAGATTTCTCTGACACCTGATTGGGAATTTAACATGGGATTTGGTTTCTGATGGAAAATACACTGCTAGCAAAATATATACCAGTCCAAAAGATCTTCTTTTGTCTTTATTTTCTACCACGAGGCTAAAACAAAAATATAAATTGACAATATTTGTCAAAACAGCCATCTAGGAAGATAAATTTTTAGTTGAAATGAAAAAATCATGAAATGGATTTTTAAAAATCTCTTTTCAGGGAAAACATTTATTTTTCTACAATTTGAAATTAAAAATAATTAAAAGTAGGAGATTTTTCAGAGAGGACAATTTCAATTTTTTTGCTATCTTTAGTTTCCATTGACTCCAGTGAACTTCAGATTGAGTCTGAAAGGACAATAAACACTTGAAATGGTGCTAATGTACATAAAGTCATCAGTAAAAAAGGATTACTGCTGGGACGCTGTTCATTAATTGTCCTCAGTGCATTAACAACAGCACTGGCTGATCTCGTAGAAAAGATACAGAAGCTGAGACCTTAATGTATAGGGAGAGAGTATATCCCTGCACCTAAGGTGTGATTCAGGCTTTAGTTTCTGCCCCTGCTTTGTGAATTAGTTTTGCTGCTGAACAATTCAATTAGAGAGATAACCAAAGAAGCTGATTAGAGAGCTCTAATTTAAGCATCATAATAACTATGTAGTCCTGCGGGCATCAAAACTAATGTAACCTGCTTTATTGTGGATTTCTGTCTTTTGCTTCATTCACTAGTTCACCAAATTATACTGAGGTGTAAACTTACAAATATTTGATCTTAAGCCTCCCTCTTACTGAGTTTCCAGGTTTTTAGTGATATTTACTGCTATTTGAAATTCAGCTGAAATCAGCCACTGTACTCAGAATTAGGGGTTGAGAGAAATTAATAGTAGCAAAAAATAAATGAAAAATACAATTTACAATCAGGCTGTAATTTTATAGGCAAACTCCATGTCAGTCCCTACCAGGTATTCAGACTATGTCATCTTTGTTCACTTAAATTTACACTCAAGTTAGATTTCATGACCAGCTCTGCAGTTTCCCCCTGTGGAGGACCAGATGGAGCATATAGATGAGCTAATGAGGACTCACAGTCCTTAAAATGAAGGCAGGACTGTCACCCACTCTTTGCATAATTCCTTATTAGAAGACCTGGGATTGATTTCTGGATTAGTGTGAATAGGTTTAAATTGATATCTGCCCTTGTACTGCCCTGTCTACCAGACTATATGACGTTATGATGGAAGATTCACCATTTTTCCTGAAAATGAGACAGGAAAGAATACAACTTTTAGCATCAGAGTCAAGTGAGCAAAAATACGTATGTGAATTTGGCCCTTTAATTAAGGAATTAGGGTAAGAAGAATACTGGGGTTCACTCCTTGGGTTTTGTGTTGTCCTCAAATTATATAGCAGAAAGCCATTGGTATGAACGAACATTAGACAGAAAGTCTGAGAGTGTGGGTTTCAATCAGAATTTCCCTTCTGAGCATCTGAATGACACTAGTCTCCACAATCCATCTTTCTTCCATTCTTGGATGCATAGTGCCAGGTTTACAATGACATCGATCATGGTTTGATGAAGGGAGAGAGAATTAATCAATTTACTGAAGTGCCTCCTACCGCGACTGAATACTTGATCCAGGGACCGCATTTTTTAGATGAAGGTTAAGCACCAATGGTAGCCACATCTCGCTGGAAAAAAATGATGAGAAAATAAAAAGGCATGAAAGGCACACCCAAATCAAAGTTCTGTAGCTACCAGCCCATCATGTAATCCATTTAATAAATTTATGAAGCCCTGAATTAGTGTTAGTGAGGTTGACTTAGATTTTGACAGTACTAAGAATCTTACAAAATGCCCCCAGAAGATGAAAGGAAGATGAGTTGAATCTAAATTCAGGACTAGGTAAAATTTTAGGAAAAACCTCAGGATGTGGCCACATGTACTGTGGAGTGAGTGCTGCCCTATGAACTCTGCAAATAAAAAAGATAGCAGTCAAACAGCCTGTTATCCATTCTGCTTCTTCAGTGCTAGAAGTCGGATGGACCGTTCTGTGTTGATTTTATAACCCCGTTTATCACAAGCCTCAAGCGTGTGTTTAACTCTTTAACTACATGGATAGTCGATTTACCAAAGATAAGCAGGTATTCAAGTTCTCTGCTGAGCCAGGCACAATATTGCAAATTACCTAATTTGTCATTTCAGTATTGCAAACAAACACACTGACACTTTTTCCACTACTTGCACACTATATGAACGGTTTACATAGCACCACTTTTCCCTTTTAGAGCCATAGAATATAGAACCATGAATCAGTCTTGCATGCGTTTCTTTCTCCGTACTATGGACTTATGGAAATTTATAAGAATATTGACTTGGTTCTTTCCAAGCAAGCAGCTGTATCAGCAGAAATCTTTCAAGTCCTGATTCTTCTGTCTGAAAAGGTTTGTTGGGGAAGTTCTTATTTTAGGTTGACTTAAAGTCAGCTTAGAGGAAGGTGATGAGAGTTTCACTGTTTAAACAGTGCTTACTCCTCACTCCAAAAATGCTGTCACAGGTGATCAAATAATCTGTACCAACCTTTAGTCATATGAAGAACAAGACAGTTAAACTAACCTTCTGAGATTATATTGATTCATATTGAATATATGCACCAGATGAAAGAGAAGAAGACGGAAAAGACAATGAAGTCTTTATACAAATTTGACATGGGAGCAAAAATGTTTCACCAAAGTTTTATGAGGAAATTTCTACTGTTTTCTTTGTTATGCTACGAAAAGCCCAAAAGGTAAATCAGAACTTACTGACAGAGCAAAATATGATCATTATTTAGTATATGCTCCTTCATATTCAGAAAAATAAAAGAAGAAAAATCCTTTTTACAGTGTAAGTCCCATGGGAAGATCCAACAGCTTTAGGAGAACAAAATTCAGATACAGTGTTTTAGTGGAAGGAACAGCAAATAAGAATGGTGACCTTGATTCTGAATGAAATTTAAATAAAGTTAAATTCGTTGGGAATCGTGTCACACTTCTCTCATCATGCTGCCTGCAGCATACCCTTTCTGTTTAAGACATCAATTTCCAGTAAATTTACAGTAGTTTCCTGTTTTGAGCTACATATATATCATACGGTCGGGCTGAACTGAATTGAAGTGAGCATTATGACGTAGGTGGGACAACAATTGATCTGAAAGTATGGAAATGGTTGACTCTCTTAGTTGCTCACTTTGGAATGCAGGTTTGATGGGGTTTTTGGTCTGAAAGTGATACAGTTTCCTTCCCTTCAAAAGCTTTTGTATTTTCTCACTAGTTTTTTTTTGTTGGTTTTAGCAAAAGGAAAAGAGCATGGGAGGTGTGCTGTTTTTTTGGCTGGGATAGAGTTAANCTCTCCAGGAATGCAGAACAACTTTACCCTTTTGATCTTGATGTTTTTTGTTTCTGCAAAAGTTATTTTCTGTAATTTTCTCTGATGGCTCCTATGAGAACATGGCTTCTAACAAAAGTTTCAGCACTAGATTTTAGAGCCGACTGGGTACATTATTGATACCATTGAAGTGAATGGTAAATTTCTCACTGGTCTTATGTGGGCTAAAATTTAATCATCTGTTCTGTTTATTTTTTCCAGTTTTTCACAATGAAGCCTGAAAATATTAATTTCTCTCTCTTTCTCTCCTTTTCTGTCTGTGGGAGCACAAGAGACTGAAACTGTTACCACGGAACGCAAAGTTGATTATACTGTCTTGTTCTTAATGGACGCCTTACAACCAGTACAAAATAGGTAGAAAATCCTCCTGTTGTCCCTCAATAGCACTTTATACCTTTCTCAGATACATGTTACATTACAAAGGCAAGAGAAAACGACACGTTTGTCTGAATGGAGAAACTAAAATCTCACTACAGTCCAATGTTCTGCTTCTGTTTAGTGGCAGATGTTGAGATAGTGACTAACTTAAAGATACACTGTAAATTGGGCATATTCATCTCTTTCTTTAAGGGATCATCAAAGACCACTGTGAGGACTTTTCCACTTACAATATTCTTAAACTTACACTGAAAAAAATCATTTGCCAATTCGTAAAATTATGAGAAACAGTATTTCAGAGCCCAATCCTGGGATAGTACAGTTTCATGTCATAACAGTTCACAGTCTATGCCACCACATATTTTTCATCCCAAAAGAATCTGGACATTTTTACTTTAGGATAACTTCCAAGAGGACTTCTCCCTGGATAAGACAAATGTTTCACTGATTTTTGTAGTGCTAGAACAGCATTAAGACACCACCCCCCCCTTTTTTTTTAAATGCAGCATAAAGACTAGCATGCTTTTAGCAAAAAATAAAAAACACCCTCACAAATTAAAAAATCAGGCATAGAAACAAAGCAAATTTACTAAAACAATCTAATGGCGTTTCATTCTATAACCAGTTTACCAACATCGATTAATTAATCCTCGTGACATTGTAGTTAGTTACTGTGGATGAAGACAAATTAATCGCCTGAAACTGTGCTGAGAAGGTTGTTTCTCTATGCTGATGTTTGTTAGATGTGCCTTGAAATGTCAGGCAGAGTCATTACCATTGGGGCTGCATAAGTAACCTTTTCTTGTATGGCATAAAGGAAATGGAAGTTATAAAGGCAGTCAAGTCCTCCACTGAGCTGACTAATGTATTGCTTATTTCTCGTGACTGTAAGATAGCCCTCTATCATTTCAAATTTGGATTCAGAAATTTAAAATCTTCACACAACTTATACATAGAAAATCCCCTTGTTTTCCTCTGTATGAGGCTGAATATGTTTGATCCTACTTCCAACAATAAAAACCTAAGATATTTTAAAGCAAAGAAATAAAAATGCTTTCTAAACCAAAGGGTCACATTTCTGTAAAAGAATTATGCAATTTTTTACTGTCTGATTTTTTCTGCACAAATTCTTCAAAATAATTTTTTTTCCAATAGAACATGTCAGTTTTCACAAATCGTTTTTTAAGAAAAAATTTTGCTCAGGCATATGCCATATAATTCTAGTATTGAGCCATCTCAGATGGTTTTTTTAAACCCAACAACCTGTACCCAAATGATCCCCATAAGAGTCTAAGTTCAAGCAATAGAAGTAAACAACCTGGTGACATGAATGTCCAGCATACTCAGAAGAACTCATTTCCAATAGCTTCTCTTCCTTCCTCAAGGTGATGTTGGCTTTTTATCTGACATCACTTCCATGATTCTCAATCTGGATGTTTAATGGACTGGGACATAGGCCTGTGTCCATCCTATCTTAAACATCTCATTTAGGGTCTGTATTAGGGTTATATTATCTTTTCCTGAGCAACTGGGAGGCCAAATCTTGCCTTGCAAATCTCTGTCTCTTAGGGCAACAGAGGAAAATAGAGAGGAGTATACATCCAAGTTAAGAGTGAGGAGTCTGGATCACTGTCACTGAGGAGCATCAGGGAGCTAATCCTTCCTGTGACATTTGCAATGCAACTGGAGAAGTCAAAAGCAAGTCCTTTCAGCCAAATCCAGTCTTTCAGGGCTATCTCAATATGATTTTTCTCCTTTTCTCCGTGTGTCTTGGAAAACAATCATCATTGCCACAGAGTAGCCAGTAAATAAAGGAAACAGTACAGAAGTGCAGTTGCAACTCTCTTGGGCGAGTATGAGATTAAATAAAACAGAGTTCGGCTCAGGAAAATAATTTGAAGATGCCTTTGCATTCTTAGAAGAGCTGGGAGAAGAATGGAATGTATTGTATTCTCTTCCTGCATTGCAAATAAAATGCATATGCTCCTGAGTAAAAATAAGGAGCATACTGAGTATACAGAGATATCCAATAGATGATCTGAAAAAAAAGGCATCGAGATGAAATTTAAGTAATGGTCTGTATGCCCACTAGTGGTAAAAACAGATGTCTCACAACGAGTGTGGGATATCTGCCTACATGGGAAGAAAAATAAATGAATCTGGTAGGCATAAGAGATGTTTCAGAACAACAGATGAGAATCACTTAGGTGTAGGATGAAGGAAGTATAAAGTTCTTACGCATAAAACCAGAACAAGATATTTCACTCTTGTTTAGTGGGAGTCAATGACTCGTGTATTTTTGTGGCTGTTATAAATAGAAAAAGACACATAATTTTTTGGTACTTTAAAACACTTAAACACATATATCCATATTTATGGCCTGTTGTCTTTTTTCAGTACAAGAATCTTTGGTTACAGCCAATGTGATTTCCTAATAAAAGCCTACATGGCCTGCCACTGTTTTGGCTTAAGAAAGTTTCAGAGTATGCCTAATTTACAGGTTTAATTGATAGGGAAGGGTTGAATACATGTGTTGCCTCACACACCAGGTTAGACCTCAGATGTTTTTTGTCAATATATCTGCCTTTGCCTCAAAGTCCAACAAATGGAACTATGTCTACTGAGGAATAATCCTGTATTTAGTTGCTTGGCTGAGTAGTATGATGTAAACCCTATGTATCTATTTCATTCACATACTTTGACTTTCACATTTAGTCTTTTTCTCAAAACTTGGCAGCTGGCTGTGTCTATGTGAGTCAGGAGCAGCCAGACAAAAGCCCAGCTAGCTCCCACGCTTGCTTCCTTTCAGTCATGCTGGAACCTTACAAATTATTCTGAACCGGTAAGAAGTCTCCAAGCTTTCTAATGATGAACTTGTGGCCTTCTAAGCTGCTGAGCATGCTTGGGATATGCTTGGCCCCATAAGCCAGGTTCCAGCTGGGCAGGAGGCTGTGCTTCCTTCCCCATTTAGTGTTTAGATGGCTGGAGCACTGAAAGGGGATATATCCAGGATGTTGGTATCACTGTTTAGATCCCCATGTGACTTCTTATTTTTCAAGGAGCTGACCACCTTCGAGCAGGTTATTTGTAAGACTATTATTTAGTGGTTGGCACTTGTGTGAAAGTCCTGTATTTTGAACTTGGAATCTCCGATATTTGTGCCTAGACATAAACCTTTTTTTTTTTTTGTAAAGGTAAACATTAGTTCTGGTCTGGTGTCCTGAGTAGAGCTAATGCAGATGGCATCATTTCAGCATGGGTGTTTGTAAACTGCATAATGTGTGTTTGCTTTCTGCAAAAATGTTTTGCCCATACAAACTGTGTAGAGTAGAATGGCACCTTTCTCTCATGAAAAAAAAAAAAGCAAAAATATTTTTGTACACTGTTTCCATTTCTAATGTCTTTCGGAATGCTTTAAGACTAAATAATGAAAGGAGTGACTAGCTGCTAAAGAGAAAAGCTAGAGAGAGGACAGAATACTGAATGCAGTATTCAATTTTCTTTTATAGTATCCATAAGCTGCTTCTGAATCAAAACTTGGACATGTTGTTTCTCTACATCTTCCCCTCCCTACACTCTCCCCTCCCCCTCAGCAGAAAATTTCCCTGTCAGAATCCCAAGGGCAACAAGGGACAAGTAGCAATGATAAAATTGATGACTTAATTAGCTGCTATAATTTATTGAGTATAGGCAAAACAATATAATGAATAACTGTGGGACTTGCAAGGTACCAGTTAAATACAGAATGATTGAAATACTGTGGAATTTTACTACTTTCTTCCAATGCAAACAATGAAGAACGATTTTATGTACATCAACAGAAGAACAACAACAAAAAAATCTTTTACCCACTTCTCAGAATGTTTTCCTCATAATATTCTTCATCTTTATATCAATGCTCAGTGTCCACATTTACCAAATAATATTCAGCCTCCACTGCTACAAGAGGTGCCAGTTCTTCTCTTTTCACTAAACAAATGTTGATTATATATTCAGAAGTATGAATCAGGAAACTGTTCCAATAAAACGATGACCTTTAAGGCTTGAAATAAAGAAATTAATAGACCACATCTTACTTCCAAGGGTTTGGGCTCAAGCTCTTACTTCTTAAATGCTTTTCATATGAAACAACTTTTTAAAAAATTCCACAAGCAGAGCTCACCGACACTTCTATGCAAAGTATCTCAAATATACAACAAACACTGAATATTTCTATGAAATCTTTTGGTAAATAACTTCTTTTCCAGATCATGGAAATACCTTACAAAAATATTGCTATCTGATTTTACAGATGAGGAGATAGGTACAGAAAGGTGAGCTCAAGACCATACAGCAGGTTAGGCTGAAAAAACAAAGGAAAAAGAACGAGGAAGTCTGATATTCTTTAGTTCTGACAGTTGCTTACAGTTGACAAACAAAACCAAACTGGAACAGAAAAAGTGGTGACAAAGAATAATGTTTGAGTCATCTCTTATCTTCCAAAAAAGAAAAAAGGGTATGCTTTCATAGGCATCAGTAGTGAAATCCACAGAAGCCTTTTATGAAAATGTCAGTTCATCAATCTCTTCAAAAGAAGCTTTTCAAACTTGACAGCATAGTGTACTTAGTGGTCTCTTTCCATTACACAGGAGGAACAGCCTGTAGTCCAGTAGCCCCAGAAATGTAAATGGCCATTGCTTGTGCCAGGCGGCAGGCTCTGTATTAAGCAAACTGTTGTGGTTTAACACCAGCCAGCAACTAAGCCCCACCCAGCCGCTCACCCACTCCCCCTACCCACTGGGGTGGGGGAGAGAAT
>VZTQ01011535.1:0-204060 GCA_013400755.1 Pelecanoides urinatrix
AACTCTCTCAGCCTTTCCTCATTTAGGAAAAAGATGACATAACAGCTGCAGCTTCTGACAAGCCCAAATTTCATCTTAGTTCATATGGATAGGAAAAAAAAAAAATCAACTTATGCTTTACACTGGATTAGTTTTAAATATTGCAATTCAAAAGTATACAGCAATGAGTAACATGCTACTACCATACACAGGACTGAGTTAACCAAGAGATGAATTTAGTGTGAGCTGCTGAGAGGCTCCAACTCGACAGAGCCCGAGTGGGGGATAACAGATGACGAACAGACCATCCTGGGACCAGGCAGCTCAAGAGCACAGGAACCAGCAGAGCCAGGGCTTTTAGGAACAAGAGCATCTGCCTGGTATAGAGCTCAAAAGAGCTAAATGAAGGAGGAATAACTGATTCTAAGCTGCAGGGTAGGAACCCTACCGTTTGCCACCAAACACACATAAATAACCATTCCCCATCACCTCCGGCATCACTGCCAGACCTTTGCCAGTGGCATAAGAGGAGACCTGAGCTCTCAACACTGCGAGATCCCTACGGCATTCACTACGTTCACACTGCCTGGGGCAGGGCCAGCTGGGAGATTCACAACAGACCCCGGGTTGTGGCTTAGACAGGCTCACTCATACCTATGAGCTCTGTATTCCTGCTTTGAACTCCATTTCAAACTTTTTTTGTAGAACTCAGCAAAAATATTTCTCCCCCACGCCTTGCTACCAGATGCCTGAATCTATTCCTGGCTCTGCCATTCGTTTGTCTTGGCATCCACATAAATGCCACCAATTCCCACATCGGGGTAAGAGAGTTGCTTATAGGAACAGGCAGCGGAGAATTTAAAACAAGGACGGCTGACTTGTTGGTGGGTAGTGTAACAGTAATAGATATCCATTACAACGACAGCGACATGCTCTGGGGGAAGAGATGTTCTTCCAGATGATCAGCGTGCCAAATGTAAATCATGTTTCCACAAGAGGAAAGGTTTCACAAAAGGAGAACTTGGCAAGAATTAATTTTAAGCCATGGCAATAAAAGCAGTATCACTTAGTGAAAATAAGGCAGATAAATATTTTAAATGCATCATCTAACCTATTGGGCTGACCTATACATGCTGCTCTTGCTTCTGCAAGGCTTTTCACAGTACCCACTTGTAGCTGTGACAAAAGGAAACGGAATATGCAGCTCGACATGTAGTTCATGGAAAACAGCGTTCTGTATTCCAAACCATGCCATGGAGAAAAATTCTGCTTATGTTTTGAACGCACTGTGAACAAAGATTTCAAAACAAGTTTCTTTGCAAGTTCACCGGTGCCCACTCTTTGCTTGCAAGCAATAGAATAACAGAGCTCTGCAGGTGCTCCTGTCGGTATACCTGTTTGTTAATAAACAGCAACTCCAAAAATAAAGCAATACCAAAACACTTACAAAGCACGACATAACAGTTCTGGCAATTACTACCCGAGGATTGATCACAACAGTCACCTCCCACTCCCCAGAGGAAAACTGACTTAAGCGGGCTTAAAATGTATTAAAAACTCCTATCCTTGTATTGCTTTACTGAAACTGTAAAGGAGAAGACGGTCAGAGAATACTGCTAGGAAAATGACATTCCATGTTTCAAAATTATATGAAAGAAAGAAATTGTTGAAATATGAAATTCTTCATTTCCAAAGGTAAACCGACAACCTGGGAATATGAATGGATCGAGTATCATAACTTGAATAATTTATTCCAAATACTCAAACTGTCAAAGACGAGCTGTTCAGAAAATTTTAAATCACTGAGGAGAATTTCCACTAAAAAAAAAGTAAGTCTCAAATACATTTTGAAAAGGCCGTGGCATTACAGAGCATAATTATTATTCACAAAAAATATACTTACCACATAATGGAGTTAAATTCCCCAATTCTGTCATTTTAAACATCAATACTAAGGAAGACCTGTGGTCTTGCCTGATCTGCTAATTACTCCTAGAGTTACTCAATATTTAGTGAACAAAACTCAATAGCTTGCAGTTGAGTTAGTGCCTGTGAGTACATCGACACGGTTGCAAGTTGTCAGCACAAGACAGATTTCAGCAGGTACAACTGGAGCCAAGGTTTGAAACCTGAACGCGTGCACAATGCAAAACAAAACAGCTTTGATGCCTACATACAAAGTCCTAAGAACCGACAGAGGTAGATGAGACAGTTAATGATGAAAATAAGGGGAAGAAACCTCTCATCCTGAAGGTAATTTAAGGACATCTATTTCACCTCCCCCCAAGAGAATCAATACCAGGTTAGGAAATTTTTCTAGACAGCTGACAGCACAAAAACATTTTAAATAATTCCAACTCTATCACTTACCAATTGTTATTTTCTATGCTTAAGAATAAACTAATCAGTTTCTAAAAAGACGACTTCTTTTGTCTCCTACTTCCACCCCAAATTATCTCCTGCTTTCTGGCACTTTGATTTCTTTTTTTTCTTAAAAGACATAATTAAAAAAAAATTCCTGAAAAAGGAGAATTGTAGAGATCTGTAAAAAATGCTCTGCTTAAATACTGGCCACTGCTGATGTCTATGCTTATGAATAGATGTAGAATAATAAGCTCATCCATTTTACAGCTTCTTCAGTCTTTATACATTTTTCCTCCGTGAAAAACACATGAGCGTGAATATAAATCTGTGCTATAAAAATAGCATTAGACAGCAAATTGATTCATGACTTTTCAATGAAATCGTTAATACCAAAATCCTAAGAATGTATAATTTCAGAACGAAAATGAACAAACAGGCTTGAACGGAACAAAAATAATTTCCATAAATTTAGGCCTCTTTTCCCACCTCATGAATTTATAAACCAAATCAAATTGTCAGCTAAGAAGTGATACTTTCTTGCACTAGTTTACGTTTTGATTTAAACAACTTAAGACAGTGAGTTGAACACCAACATGTATGAGCCAGCTGCTCACGTGAAGAACAGGAGGAAAACCACAAATACAAGTTACAAAAAAAATATTCCACATTCCATCTTCATGAAGACATTTATTAGCCGAGTATAAGAGAATTTTCTAACTTCTACTTCTTACGCTTACCCTTCCATCTGCTCGACTCTAAGCCTTCTTACTTGACAAGAACAGCAGCTATACTCTTCCAGGCAATTTACCCTTTCTTGAAATATAAATTTGTTATGCTCCAATAATATTCCTGTTGTTGCATTTAATAATGATTCTTGGGACAGCTGATTAAGACCAAATAAGCCTTAGCCTTAATTGGCTGTATCTCTGAATACAAAAGAGGGAAATTTCTACCTCTGGCAACCAAGTATGCAAGTCATGACAGAAAAACAGGAATAGTCTAAAAATACATTATCAAGCTGCGGCATATTAGCCAATTTTCCTCCATCAGGGAGAAATTTGAGGACAGTACTTGCACCAGAGCACTGAGAAAATCCTCGAGTGTGAAGTAAAGTTCTGCCAGAAGAATAAACCAGGCCAGCTACAATTGGGTCTCTCGATGCTCTCGCCCTTGCACCCTCCTTCCCACCTCAAAGCCAAGGAGCGCAGCAGTAATCAGTAAGTCCCTTTCTGAGGCTACTGCTGAAACTTTCCTGGATCGTACGCTGTTCCCAGGGGATTTCTATGGCCCAAACTGACCCCTGTTCTCCATGTCTAACCAACACACTCCTAAAATGGCACAAGAATGCCCTCAACAACCCAGAACTAGAGCCAGTACTTGCCAGGGCTGTGAAAGCTGTGGGCTTTCTTTTCTGACCGTACCTTCGGAGCCACATCTAGAGTCCACCTACAACAGCCCATGCAACAGTTGTTCATCTGGATGACTTAGAGAAGCGTCAATAGGAAACACCCGGGCTCCGGAATCAGTCCGGGTGTGGGAAGAAGGAGGTGAACTATACAGCACTCTGAAATTCAGCCTTCAGCCCGCAGTAGCAATCCTCGCACTGTGCAGCCACGTGGCATAGACAATCAATACAAATCCACTCCTCTTGTTAGAATTTCTCCAAAACATTCTGAAAGGGTAACAACATCTGACAGATGTTACTTAATCTGGCAGATATTAGATCTAACGTAGCACCTTTCTTCCTATATAAAGACATAAAGCCAGAATAAACTCCATACTGCGTGCCCTAATGTGACAAAATGTTATCGTGTGCCTGGGCCTGATCCAGGTCAGATTTTATTGCTGGCTAATCTAACGTTGCACCGACCCAGAGTTAATGATCACAGAATGGCATCAGCGCACACAAATTCAGCAAAAGACTACTGATGCTCAACGCTACAATCATATTAGCCACCTAGATTGCATCGGTAGCTGATATCACCAGATGGAACCGCAATCCTCGGCCGACAAGCATCTTGACTTATTTAAGCATTCTCAGATGTATACATGGGACCTGAGAAAGCGGCAGGATCTGTACAGTATGAGCAATTAGTTTTACATTTGAAGAAAAGTTGGTGGTTTAGAAGCAAAGTTGACTGAAGTCCTCTTTCCCTTGTACAGCAAGATAATATTTCATTTAAAGATTTACTGGCTACTTTAACTTACACTTGATCGTATATATACATGACATACCACATCTCCATTGCTACAGAAACCAGATTCTAGATTGTTGAAGATATATTTGAAAAGGAATACTTTCCACAGCTGGTTGAAAAACACTCACAAATACTTTAGGAAGCTGTAAGATTGTCTAAAAATGTGAGGAAAAAAATCTATGTGTGGGCACAGAGGCATATAGACAATTGCATAACTTAAGACTAGAAATCAACTGAAGCAATTTCTCCCTGGAAACATTTCACAGGAATGATAACAACATATAAACTAATAAGCTGATTTTTTTCCATTATAGAAATGTAATTGTTAACTGCTACAAAAGAAATAGCACGCCGAGCGAAAGTTAAATGCAAAGGGTCCTCAAACTGCACTTATGGGGAACCTAAGAAAAAACAATACAAAATTACAGTACATTACAGCTCGGTCTCTTTTCCCTTTCCACATCCACACAAACTTCCCAGACTTGAGAGATGTTTTTCTCAGAATCGCTTGAAATAGTAAAAATAAGATTACTTTTCTTTCATAATGCTACCTAAAGCTGATTTTTGAACGACGGGAAGTACTAGGTGAAAACATGTTGGTTTAAAATTCAAGATCGAGAGGCTCGTAAAGACAGTAAACTGTAACTTACAAGAATATATGGCTTTATAAATTCTAACACCACTACGCAACATGCTAGCATCTGTACAGCTTAAAAGAAAATCAAGTCCTCCCTGCTGCAGCCAGAATCCCAGAGCTAAGGCTGAAAGCTCTGCTCTATTTTAGTTCTGTTAATCCCCGTGGAATAGCTTTAAGCCTTGTTTAGGTGCTGAGGCCACAAGTCATAAGGCTGTCTTCAGCTCACCTTATTTCTAAATTCTTTCCCCCCGCACTGAGTGTCAACTGACTCATCTCGCTCCTGGTAAAGAGAGCTACTGCAGACAGTGCAACAAGTCAAAGGCGTGGGCCTTACGCATGACAGAATGACTTGGGAGGCCTACAGACACGTGAACCTGCATGCTGCGTGTGGAAACCTTCTACCGCAACAGCCGTTTCACCAGGCTTGGACGGCTTCCTTCCACCGGTGATGTCTCCGGACAGCGTGCTACGCTACTGTGAGACGGGCGTTACCTCCCTTCCTTCCCACGGCTTCTTCTCCCAACAGAAAGGGAAAAGCAGGAGCTTGAGATGCACTGTTTTCCTTCTCAGGATATAAAATAAACGTGAGCTTTTAATTAGAAGTACGTGACTTTGCAAAATTTTACAGAACAGTCTTCTAACTTACCTTGGTTTGCACATTCAGCATACACGTGTGAGGAGAGTTGCGGGAACACAGAACACTGGCAAGTTGAAACTCCTTTACGCGTTTGACTCGTCTCATCTCAGCCTGCTCTCCCTGCTAAGGCTTTACAGGGCCAAACGCCAAGATTAATTGCTGCAGATTTTAGTTCTGCTAATTAGAACTCAGCAACTCTTAGGATGTAAAATAACACAACACGGCTCACAATTAAATCTGAATGTTTGTTGAAAAAACACACTGGGTTTCAATAACCCAAATACCTTCACTAGATTTGAAATGAACTTTTGAATGTTTAAAAAACCCATTAAATCGTATTTTAAACCAATTATATAGCCTTAGTGGCATGTTCAAAATTCAACTGCAAACCCAAAAAATTGTCAGATCAAAGAATTTCAAAACAGCAATAATATCATTTCTGTAGGAAAGATGTACTTTAAGAAACTAAGATGCTGAAGCACCTTCTCATCCTTCAAGCCGTTAATTCATCCTTTTTCTGAAACAGAAAGGAAAAGTAGGAAAAGACCAGAGAGCCGCCACTCTTAAGAAATGCGATTATTCTCCATACACCTGTGTTCAAGCACAGCAACTTTTCACATCAGAAAACAGTATTTTACTAAATCCATTTTCCCCCCCTTAGCCAACATGTCTTAAGGCAGCCAGACTGGAATCAGCATACGATCCACGCAGGAGACGATAGCAGGACCCTTAATCTTTAAGGCTCATTAGTTCAATTCCAGCCCACACTGGTAGTCGCTGAAGATTTTATTAAGTAATGGCTGTTCGGAAGCCATCACACACAGTCCATAGGAAATGTATTAGACACTTAAGCCCGTCTCAGAAGAGAGGCTACAGATTTTGTGCCTCTAGAGACATTTTCCTCAATCCCTGTCAATTGTCCCTGAAAAACAAGTTAGAATAGTTTGGTACAGCACGGAAATTTGCAGCGACACTGTCAACACACCTTAGTAATCAGGTCCATTCCTCCAGCATTACATACAATTAAACTGAAAATAAATTGGTCCGGTAGTAGCGGGGGAAAAAAAACCACAGCCTGGTTTCCTGCACATTTGTGCCCTATTTCCCATGTAATTCCTCATGGCAGGGAATTATTGATGGGGATTTGCAGAGTGATCACACATCCTCTGCCTCCCCAGGAAGTGAGGCCCACAAGAGGTTGCTGCCAAGATAGCAGGAAGATGAAAAGATATACAAATAATACCAAACCCACGTACAGCCATGAAAGCTCATTCCCACACTTACCTGTGTTTGCATAAATACCAAACATCCCCCATGAGGATTAGAGATTTATGTACGGAGGGGAGAGAGAGATCGTGTAATTTGTGGAGATGGTCCAACTATTCATTAGCGCTCTATACCATCGTAAGGGTATAGAGTAAGAGGGAGAAACAAAAAAACCAAAACCAAACCAAAAATGAAATCAAAGGCAGAACAACATTTACTGATTTACCTAGGATAAGCAAAGAACACAGACTTTTTGCTGTGAATGCATTACCAAGACACCAGTTCGTATTCTTCTTCACGTTAGGGTCGATCTTGTAGAGTTACCCTGACCTCTCTGTTGGCACCTGGCTACGTACTATTAGCTACGTATACAACTTATACCCAAAACAAGTATCTGTTAAAATTTGAATAGTACTTGCCTGTATTCTATTAATTTTGTAGCTATCCTGAAATAAAACACGTAAAGGCAAATATCAAGCAGCAGGTGACAGAGGTACGGCTATTCTGTCTGTGCACCCCCGTTGTACGTGAGGTGACCCAAGAGCCTGCCAAAGAGCCTGCCACACCGCAGCCTGCTTGCTCCCGCACCCCAACCTCTGCACTTTGTTCCAAAGTCTATTTTAATCAGTCACATCTAGCAGATCTCAATTTTGCCTCTTTTAGAAGTCATTTCCCAATAGTCTACTTTCCATTAAAAACCCTTTTTAAAGATTCAAAGCCTTTTAGTATGCTCAGTATGCTCATCTGAAGGAAAAAAGCAGAGGCAGCTCCACAGGAAGGTCCCCCAAAAACTTGGGGGTTGCAACTTGCAGTTGCAATGAAAAGTCTGAAGTATGAATAAGTCTCATTCAGTCAGTCTTTAAAAGAAGTTAAAGCCAAGTCTCAAATGCAGTAATGAAAAAAAATCCATGGGTGAAAACAACTCTCTATAAAAAAAAACCCTGTACATCTAGAAGAATTAAATTTTGCCGTTAATATGATCTCAAGTACTATCATTCATTCAGTTAAACAAAGGAAGAATGAAAATATAATTCATTTGTACCTTAAGAAATGTAAAGTTCACCCCCTTCTAGGACTCTTCACAGGAACACCTCTATAATCCAACATACTATTGTACCTAAATTACTTGATATAAAGATATAGTAATCCAGTGGTGGGAAACCATAAAATCCTAACATCTATGCTGATCTCTCAAGGAGACCTTTAAAGGTCAGACACGGTAACTGGTGTCCGACTATGAAAACAAGGAATAGTTATTTTGTAAAATATTTTTATTCCCTGAGATTTGCCGGTCTCCAGACCTTCTGTGAATTAGAAATGATTAAATTCAGCGTGCTTAGAAGCAACATTTAACATAGTGGAACTAAAGATGTACTTCTAAAAAGCAGGATTTTCTGTTCATTCAGTTGCCAGTACGTGATGAATATGTGCACTGGATGAAATGAAATGTCACACCGAGGTATCAACTCAGTTATTGTTTTGAAATCTTCATTCCAAAACCTTAGAAGAGGCAGTCCAATCAACAACAGACCTTTGAAAGCTGCAGTGCAGTGCAAGGAATTAAAATAATCCGATTAAATTTCATACTTCAAGTGATCTAGAGACATATTTGTATATATTAGAACAAAAACAGGCTGATTGTTTCTCTGCATCTATTGCCAATTCCAATACAAAAATTTCTTCGATCACTGGAAATGTTGTATAACATATAATCTGCGTATCATCCAAACGTCTATCACTACAGCTTCGCTATCACTTAACAACTATATAATGCCAATTTTGAAACTGAATGGCAAATGATTTGAAATATTTTTTGATAAACTATTCTAGTGAATTCACACACACAGTAAATACACTCACCCCCCTGATCCTGGCATCGATATCTGTGATTTTGGCTTTCAGGTTGCGTGCTGTGTTACACAGCAACATCCAATCCTCACACCAAAGGTCCCAACGTACCAAAAATTGGTATGAAAACATTTTTTTATCACAACACACTGCTTCAGCTGACCTTCCTTATTACCTTTTAGATCTTCTGTTTGTTCCCTTCTCAAGATTTTTACGGTTTTTTGGTGGCAGACTTACTTATAAGCCCTTACCATTCATACAGATTCATCTTCTAATGCATAGGAACGATAAAAGGCTACAGGAGATGAGCTCTGGTAACCGAACCGTTTCTACTGAATGTAACGGGTCACTCTGTAAATCTAACTGAGGCCCTACTGGTGATGAATCAGCTCTCAGCCTGCTTCTTTCACTAGTTGGTTCAAGCTGTAGCTGTAGTGTAAAATATGTAAGGAAATACATATTTTATACCCAGGGCAGCGCTCTAGAGCACAAATTGATACTGGAGCCAAAACGAAGTGTCACACAAATGGAAGTGTACTCATCAGGACACCGTAGCGGCTTGCCTAGAACCAAAACATCAGCATATCAGAAGAACATAACTAACAAGAGTGTATTAATATTTTGCAACACTGATGGCATAGCCAGACACTACTTATAACCACCACCTGTAAGCATGTGAACATGACTACAAAAAGAGGCCAAAATAAAAAAAACTAAAGAGATGGGTGCAGTTGCATGCAGGGAGCATCCAAGTAACAAAGCGTTACCTGATCAGTTAGTCTTCTAGCTCCCTGACATACACGTGCATGTGCGCGTGTCCGCACGTGGGTGTGTACCCATACGCATTCCGCTGGGACAATGCCCATCGTTCGGCGTGGATCCAAATTCGACTCTAGCAAGCTAAAGCATTTGCCCTGAACCTGAAGACATCTGGAAGGGTGCACACACAGAGCTAGAAAACAAAATCTGCTGCTAGCTGCTCCGCATTCTTTGCTGTGACTATTTTTTCTATTTTAAAATATGTACATTCCGTTTCAGCAAGACTTACGAAAAACAATTATTTAATGTGAAGTACACGAGTAGCAGCATCGACTCTGTACTGAGAGCCTCTATGCTGTAGTGAGATTTCACCTTCATTAATTTCAGTCACACGTAGCTGGGGGGAGGATACAACTTACCACTTCAACAAAGACAGCGCAAGGTTTAAGGACATTTCAACTCAAGAACTGGCTTCCCAGGAGATCGATTTACTTCATACATATTGTGACTTGCAGATGAAGTGTGTCGCTTCCATTAGCTACAATGCGAATTGAAGTTTCTACTTCCAATTTGGCTTCTTTAATGGGGAGTTAATGGCTCGTAAGAATTCATCGCGAAATAGATACATTAAATCATTGCAGATACACGCAAAGCTTTTCGGAAATTCACACCTCTCCCCACCATACTCAATTTAACCAACTTTCTTGCAGGACCAGTTACATTCGAACAGAAATGTTAACTTTCTAGTTTTCAGCAAACACTGAATCAAGCATTAAAAAGCTGAGAAATAAAGTTTATTATAACATTCACTTAGAGAGCTGTAAGCTTTTTATTTCTCTAAGTTTTTGTTTATATTTCAAATGATTCTAGGGTCAGCATCTAGACTTAGTTGTTGTTCCCACCACCTTCTCCAGAGAAGTAACTCGAGTGCTTCTAGCACATAAGAATAACGTGCTACAAAACATGCCACTACTACCTACGTATAATCAAGAATACTTGATGCCTTCCCAACAAGGTGATACAGGTACAATTATCTCATAAACATCAAATCCCAAGACTCCTTCTATAGTACATACATTGAAAAAAGATAAAGAAAAAACCCACAGTATTGATTCTGGACCCTTGAACTAGTTAGGTACCATATATAGCAAACTATTTTGACGATAGTTAACTAATGCTGCAGCACAGATGACAAATAAAAGTTCCGCTACTAAAGAGTAAGACCTATCATGGATGTTGCGATCACACACTATCTAAACACTCTGAAAGAAAAAAGACTTGTTTTTTTTTTTTTCACTTGAAATAAGCACGATATAAACATAATACAGCTTTCTACTTAAATTGATATTGCACTGTATAAGTTACTTTTATGGCACTCAGGCTGCATTACAAAACACAAAACAAACAGAAAAAAAAGTCCTGCTCAGCATGTGGACACGGCTACCAGGGCAATTTCATTTTGCTGAGACCAATCATCATTTTTTAGTTTCAGCAGACATGATTGCAAAGAAAAATCAGCACAGGAGGAAGAAAACAGCCTGTTTTTAAAAGCCACTCCAGTACCAACTAACAGAGTTCTTCAGCACATAGGCATATTAACAGTTGGGTTTTTGGTTCTCTTGCCAGTAAACCTGTGTACTCTTACCATCTGACCTTGAGCAACTCCAACAGCAAACAGTTCCCCCAAAGGTAACAGCAGAGAAGTTCCACCAGCACGACCCGGACTTTGTTCACCATTTCAAGCACCCATATATGATAAATCATAACCACACGCAGCACACAACTGTGCTTAGCTTATGAGGTTAACAAAACCAAAAACAAACAAAAAAAACCCCCAACCAAACAAACAAAAAACCCCACAAAGAAATCAGGAAAAACTAGTAACTTACTATCAGGAGTAACAGCCACCTGTACAAAGTGTTGACTCTACAGTATGCTGCATAAATGCAATGCTAACACTACAAATCAACAATTTGAGAACTGTATGATTTGACAAAGAAAAATGAAACATTCATTTTCTTTTAAAGTTCCCATGACAACATGCAAGCAAGTTTTGCCAAGTCAGAGGTGTCCATAAACTCATGTTACCAAACTTCGAGCGGAACAACAAGCAACCTTCTAAAAGGGTCATGTGAAACCCAGAAGACAGCAATGTTAAGACTCCTGTGAAGCTTCCAAGAAATAAGGTTTCAGCTTTACCTAACACCAAAAACAAAAGCAAAGACCGACCAAAATTTTGTCCTCTGGTAACATCACGCTGACGTAAGAAGTCAGATGGTAAAATATAAGCTGGCATATTAGCAACAAGGGAGCTAAACTACTCTTGTATTACAAATAATTGTGGTCTAAATACTTGTTAAAACTAAATGCATATTCACAAGAGCCGTCTAGAGTCTAAGACCAACATCATCAAAACGGGCAATTTTCAGGAAGAAACGACACTCTCGGCATTTTCAATCACCGTCACCTTTCCACCCGCAACCCCCGCTAACAGGTTTTCAGAGAGCAGTCCTCAGAGCGGAGGCACAGGGGTCCTCACCGCCAAGCTGGACACTCCGCTCCCCCCATCAGCTAACGAGGGGTAACCGAAGGGGTCGCGGAAAACCGAGGTGCACTCACCATTCCGACTTTCTTCATCAATAGGAACTATTGTGGCTGGAGGACCTGTTCTGGCCAATTTGCAATCTATAAAGATGAAAAGAGAAGTTATTTCTAATTCCAGAAGGAGGATCTGAGGGTTTTGTTGATGTTTTTTAAAACAAGTCAGCATATTTGGCATACTGAAGACAAGTATTCACTGAAATACGAGGTATGTATGAGCTACAACTGTTAGCTAAGTTACAGTCACAGAGGATCAAAATCTGAGCTGTTTTCTTATCCCTTACTCAGATAAACTTTATAAAGCAAAGGAGAATCTGATGACAAAGGATTTAACACCTCAGATGCTGATCCATATTTAAAACAAACACTTAAACAGCAATAACTTAATAGGGTTTGTTTTGTTATCTTACGTGAGCCTTCCTTTCCATGTTACAAACACCACCCCCCCCCCCCCAAATCGCCGTCAGAGCACCACAATACAGTTTGATGGCTACGCTAGAAACCTGCTCACGTCCTGCTCCAGAGATACCACCAGGGATCTCAGTGAAGCAGTCGTCCTTCAGGACAGGGATGACAGGATGGTAATTTAACCCAAAGAAATAATAGAGGAATGATTAAAAGGTATAAATCGTAATTAAAGCTCCACAACAGAAACAAACATAATTTGAATTTAATTGCAACAAAAGGATCTAATTAAAGAGAGTGAACAGAATTTTAATAATGTTCTAAGGAAAACAAAAATTAAAAACAGACGAGCAATGTTCAGGAAGTTACATTTTGCCATCTTACCCTCATATTGCCAGTCTGGAGTCAAAAGTTTAGAGTCATCAATGGAAGCAGAGCAGAATAACGAAAGAAAATAAGTAAGATTTTGTTGGTTTACTCAAAAGATAGGTTCAAAGACATAAAGCAGTACATGCAGAGCTAGCAAATGCATAGGTGTAGTCTTAAAACATATAAAAGCATGTATACTACATGTGATGACTGCACTTTGTGAAAAATTTGGTTTTCTACATTACATAGAAGAAAAATATTACCTCTTCAAAGAACACAAATAAAAGTTAATTAAGAAGCGCTTTTCGTTTTCAAAGAGCCACACAGTACCAGTGAAACAGCGTGATAAGAGACAAACATTCTCCTTCCCATTTTACCACGCAGAACTGTATATGAGATTGCAGCCCACGTTTTTAAAGATACTTAGATGTTCCTCTGATCCTCCTGACACGGCCCCGGCCGCGTGAATGGTGACACCCCATTTGTAAGAAACCACAGCTTCTAACTGGTTTCTTGCCAAGGAAAGAAACACCAGAGCATCATTGGTTTGTTGGTTTTCTTTTTTTTGAGAGGTCTAAACATTTTAGACAAAAATCCTAACAGAAGATCATCTGTAAATCAAACACAAGAGCAAGCTGAGGTAAAATGCTATTTCCCAGCTTACAGTAAAAATTACACATTCCCTGACTTCAAAAGAATTGCGCTGCAGCTAATTACAGACGATAATTAGCCCAGCACAGACAAGACCTATGAAGGAAGATGAAAACAGTGAAGCATTTATTTGGATCTCCATTTAGGTGAAGCTTCTAAAGGACGTCTCCGTGGCACAGTGATTTCCTCTAGCGACAGCTTTGCTATTCAGCTGGCGAGTTCAACTGCAAGACCAAACTTCTAAACAGCAAGGGTAAGGATCGATAGCACGGCGTTCCTCGAGGCTGTTAATATTTATGAACAGCCTGGCGACACCTGAATTAATACTAATGATAACAGTCACACTGTAATTACTTTTTTAAAAAAAAAAAAAAGTGACACTGCTTGTAGAGTTTCACAAACCCGCTTGGTTTGCTATCCCAAGCAGTCTAAATAAAATTGTTTACGGAACAAGTTCTCAGTACTTATTCCTTTTATTCTTATATGCTCTTGTTCAATATATAAAAATTGAATATTTTCTGTCAATAATTTTAAAGTTTTTTGTTTAGGGCAAAGGCACTAACAGAACAAACAGACCACCTGAACAACGACACCCTTCATTTCATTGTAGTTTCATATGAGCAATGTTTGCATATCTATGTGAAATAAGGATTTTTTTTTTCCCTGCTCTTATGTTTTTTCACTGGATACTATAAAAATAACAGGACCATAACAGAGGCAACTCTAACCTTTTCCAGAGACATGTGTTACAATTTTCTAGAAGTTTAGGATTTGGCTAACTGAATGACCCTTCAACAAACTTTGTCAGGGCAATGAAGCTCACCGATGCAAACTTTTATACTGAGACTTTGTTTTCATGAATGGTCCTGCTATTCACCGTTGAACAGCGATCACCGCCCACACAACCAAAAAGAAATCCAAAGCAGGGACAATTTTTAGTTCTCTAAATTGCATATGCCTTACCAAAAGAATAATCCTGATTTTTTTGAAAACTGAATGAGCTTTTTCCCCATCATCTGTTTCCATGATGATGTTTTCTCCTTTCCGGGTGTCTCAAGGAAAAGTTCACCCATATCAGGCCAACCTCTAGTTCTATTCTTCAATAAGCAAACTATCAAAATTACAAGTCAATCACGTTATCAGCCTTTTCAGAGACTTTCCATCAAACACATCAGGATTTCCAGAATTACAATCAAAGCATTTATACGGTATGTTTAAAAATCCACGTTCAGCATTGAAATCTGGATATAGAGTCTCAGAGAAAAGGCAGACTACACAGTTAAGTGCAGCGATTTGCAGAGGATTTATTGCAAGTGTGAGCAGGTAAAGCAATAAAATTTATCATGAGATAAATGTCAATGAAAAGAAGAGCAATAGCCGAAACTACTTCTATAGCTAGGGGAGGGAAAAAAAAAAAAACAAACCATGAGCATGTGTGGCAGAAATCTTGCTGTGGATTACCCTCATGACACCAATAAAAAATTTCTGAAGAAACGTGTAGTTTTATTGCATAGATAAGAGTTTACAGATTATTTCACATAATTTCAACCATCTCAGTACTAGCCAAATATCAGATTGCTTTTTAAGATGCCTGTCACCCCTCTCTCCCCCTCTCAGAGACTGAACCTAATAATGCCACAGCTTTATTTAGTTTCACATTCATCATCATACACTGAACAGGTAAATTTAAAATCGTAGTCTTACACAAACTGCCAATTCAAAGGGAGACAATAATTTTAATTAAAAACCTTAAAGACAAGTTACATGTTGTAAACGCATGGGTGCTACCTTTTCTTTTTCTGTGCAAAACACAATCAATAAGCAGCAGCAGCAATAAGACCAAGTGCTCAAGCACTGCGTTTTATCACCAGGCACCAGCCAGACCTGGTGGGAAATACTGGATACATGAAAAAGAACATTTTTTAGACTGAGCCACATGCACAGAAAGGTTATTCCCATCACGTGGAGGACAGAGTCCATCCTATGAAGATGACAGAGCCTTGACTTACTTAGTCTAGGAAAATGAAATTTCTCTAGAAATACACTAGGGTAAATATCAAGGAGGAAATAAGAGTTACTTAAACTAAAGAGCAATACTAGTGCAAAGAACACTGTGAGTCCAAAGGAGAAAAGGCTGCATGCCTGAACCTTTTTTTTTTTTTTTTTTGGACTGGCAGAGAAGGTAGATCCTTCTAGAGGAACACTCTTCCACAGCAGCAACAGCACAAAAATGCATTTTCAGCATTTCTGAAACATACCTTTATTTGCTTATGAAAGCGATTATATGAAATGCTCCTCAGCAATATTATGAGATGTTTTTCTCAAGTTTTACTTAAAACGTTCCTCAACAGAAATTATTTCAGCAGTAATAGATTGCCTCATTCAACATAAGCAAGCATGGATAATTCCAGCAGCAAAGGTGACTTACGAAGGAAATATTTAGACAAGACTTTACTATCCTCTTCTTTTCTTTTAAAATGCCCTACATCTGATTGTGGGCCTCAGTATAAATCTAACAGGTATTTTAACTATTCCAATTTCACACTGCAGATTATTACCAGAATACTGACACGCACCCAACTAACAAATCAAATTTTTACTAAAACTACTGCAGTTGCTAAGACAGGATGGTTTCTTTCCATCGCGTAGTTTCTTTGACAAGAGGCCCCGCGCCCCATCCAACAGCAGCAGCAGGAGGGAACACGGCAAGACAGAGGCCGTCTGACCTGCCTTACCGACGGAAGGAACCTCCGCTCTGCTGGAACCGCAGGGAGAAGCGACACGCTGAACCACAGTCTATTGGTTCCACATTTATTTGTCCTAATTTCCTCAACAAAAAGCAAGTTGTCCTTGAAATTCCTGGGCATAACGGAGTAGTCACGGAAGTCAAATCACTCTAAATTGAACACTCCTTAGGAAAGGCAGAAAAGGCACGACGTAAATGAGCTTCCCTTTCTATGGTTTTCATTATATGTTTTCTGTCTAAGCAGCAGCCCTGGTAAATGTGATCACGATGTATCGGTGCCCTCCCCCCAGGCACCTAACAGAAAAGGCAGTAGGCATCAGGCAAATAAAAGTCAGTAAATAAAACAACAAGCTACGAGGGCTTTCCTAAAAGCTTACAGAAAAGCATTTTTGTTCCCGTCGTTAACTTCACTGTTTCATCTAACTAGTGCATTTGCTTTACAATTACATGATGAAGGCAAAGGCAGATAAATAAAGGGCTTGTCTCCTTGGGAGCAAAGTGAAAAATCTATTTAACAAACTCTTCATGGAACAGTTACATGGCTGAGATCCATTTGGTTTCTGATGGCTAATTTTCATTATTTTAATTTCTAATTATTTTTAATGAGATGGCTCAGAGGAAACCCTCAATCATTGTTCTAGGTAAGATGCTCAGCAAGGTCAAACAGCCTGAGCCAAAACAAACACAACAACTTGAATAATCCCATCCTCTGCCAACGGAGAGCTGCCCGGTCACCTTCCTCTCACCTCACCTTCGCCCTCTCAAAGCCGCTTACATTACTCAGAGGACTTCTCTCTGTTTCAGCTTCACAGCTGAAGTAAGCAGAAACATCTATAAAAATGAAAACAGAGCGAGTAAGAAACTTCAAGTGCAGGAAGTGACAGGCCACATGAAGAGCCCTACAGACACCTGAGGGAGACGGTCCTGCAAGGAGCCAGCGTGAAGTGGCCTGACAGCCACCGGCTCCCCCACACGCGTGGGGGGTTGCAATTATCAGCAGCGCGCTTCCCCTCCCCGAACTCTCCTCTCCTCATTCTCAAAAGGCCACCTGCATCCTCACGGCCCCTCTCTGGCAGGGAGCCTCCTCCTCCTGCCATCTACCAAGAGACCAGTTTCTCCACAAAGCTGATTCAAGGGGCCTTACAAACCCGCCTCCTACTCCGAATCACTTGAGGGATGCACCTCTTCGCCACGAGCTGTGGATAGAGCTTACGAGGCTACAGTAGCCTTTGCAAATATCTCCTTAATAACGCTTCCTGTGAGCCCCACATTCATACACTCACACACGTTAAAAGTCGTCTGACAACAAAGACGCAAAGTTAGAGCTAGCTGCGGTGATCAAGAATGGCCTATAACATCCCTCTACTAAATGCAATTACTTGGAAACCCAAAATATCCATTTATACTTGGTATATCCCTAAATTCCAGCTAAATAAAAACATGTGAATTAGTTGGGAGAGGGTCTGAAGTTGGCTGTTCTGATCATTAAATCATACAACTGCAATGCATACAATCGCAATGACTGCTTGGAAGTTTAATAATGAAAACAGCTTGCCCCGTTAAGCCTTATAAATTTAAGTGACTATAACCAAAAAAAGGTCTCCCGCAACATTTGAGAGGGGCTGTGTGTTCCCCGTAAGAGTACAACTCTAAGAGAAGCTCAAAAAGTGAGCCCTACCACAATGTCAAAGACAGAAAGGGTTTTACCCTGACAAAAAAAAAAAAAGTGAGCTGCCCTGCAGGGAGTGCAGCACACTCATCTGGAAAACAAACAGCCAGCCTGAACCTTTCTGGGGACATAATTCTGTGAAATAACTGTCATCTCCTCCTCAGCGCTCCTGAAATTAAAACTGAAAAAAATCCACTTCAATATGCTAATCACCAACTCTTCTTCCAGCTGCTTCAGAAGCACCCAATTATTACTCTAAGTTATTTTCCATTTTCTCTTATATTCAGTTTTGCTTTTATATATTCAGATAAGTAGTTCTGTTTGTTTTTATTTAAACAAACAGTCACAGGGAGTACAACAAGAGGCAATCTCAAAAAACTGACTCAGTTCCTAGCAGATACGCAGCCCGATTTAAAAGACTTTTTAAATAAAATTCTACTAACTACGGAAGGAAATTGTTTTATCTGGTAGCACAATAAAAATTCATTCTTTGTCACTGGAACAAAAATCAGATTCTAAACTTTATCAGCAGTTGTCGAAGGCTCTGTCACTCTTCAACATCAATCCCTTACTTACCCAGGGCTTCTCCCCAAATCAGAAAATCGTACCATGCAATTACTCTGTATTTATGTTTCAGCCACTTTTGTTGTATTAATGAACTTCAGAACGTTAAACTTAACAATTACTCAGTATTTGCCTGTACATTTAATCCAAGCTGAAAACATTTTGAAAGGCGATGTGTCACACTGACAACAGCTTCCCTACAAAGCTGTAAACTCAAAGGCCCTTACAACTCTGACACACCGAGTAAAGCCATATTCGTTCAACAGGAAAAACTCAAAGCTCTCTTCAAGCACAGCCTATAAAAGCAATATTCCAAGAATACAGCATTAACTCTTAAATGTTTTTTTTCTTCCCCTGTTAATTTGTCCGAACTCTTCCTGAATCCACAAAAACATGTAGCATCCACATCAGAGCGAGCTTATTTTGAACCTAGTCACTGCTTGTTCCCGTGGTACCACTCCATCATGGTGCAGGCAGAAACCGTATCCAACCACTCCCTACTGACCCCCCCACACCTTCTATGACTTCCCATCAACTTTTTTATTATCCCTAGATATTACAGCAAACTATAACTGAAAGCGAGTTCAAGATTCTGACCCACTTCAGTGACTCTGTGCTATGAATAACAAAAACGGCAATAAGGAAAATTTAATATTAAAATTGGTTGCCATCTTTAAACAAAGTCATTTGTGGCCAACTGCAACTCTGGAGCCTCTAGACAAAGAGCCCCGCTGATGCCTCAGAATCGTCACCAATTGCACCGAGATAAGTTTTAAGCTATATGTGCAAATTCAACAATAAGGCAAGTTAACAACATACAGGACCAGTCAGTCAGCTGAATCCCTCTTTAAAACTCATGTAGGCGAACACAGCAATAGTTTTCAGGCCAACATCAGACAGACCATACTATACCAGAAATGCTGTGGCAGTTTAAGATGCCCCTGTCTGCTGGCTGGAGGAAAAGTCACCCCTGCTGCTGACCTGGCAAAGCAGAGCACCTCCACATCTGAACTGAGCCAGCTCGTTTTGTCCTGAAGTCCAACAGGTGACCACATGTGGTCTTGTAATTCGGCTCAGCTGTTTGAATAACAGCAGCCGATGAGGAAGCGGTAACAATGAGACAGCTCTGACACCTTGGTCCACCCCTGCAGATTCTGAAGCAACCATCCGACCATGGCCTAACGCACAAAAGGATTTCTGTGAACACTGGAATTACA
Source organism: Pelecanoides urinatrix (assembly GCA_013400755.1). NCBI lineage: Eukaryota > Metazoa > Chordata > Aves > Procellariiformes > Procellariidae > Pelecanoides > Pelecanoides urinatrix. Next base: position 19,911 of record VZTQ01011535.1, read on the forward strand.
GGCCCAGCTGCCCACCTGTGCTCCGCACCGAAGGAGACACTAAAGCCACTTTATTTGATATACACGTGGTTAGAGAGAAAATCTTGGACAGTTCAAGACGAAATGCTGGGAAGTCAATCTCTGTGAGAACAAAGCACTGATGAATCATTTGGCACCACAAAAAACCTGACGAGGCAAGCCAGCCGAAACTGTTTTCCAGAGCCAGGGGAGCAGAGGCAGAGAAAACCTCTACAGCTACAATTCTAGATTTTTAAAGTTTTGCTTCTTCCCCTCCGCATTTATATGCATTTTAATTTTGCTCTAGTGAGAATAAAACAAAGCAAACACTCAACATTTGGCAGCGCTCCTTAGTTCAGTGAGAGCAGTAAGTGTTAAGCAGCAGTCTTAATTTCAAGCATACTCTTTTCTTCAACTCTGACCCTTTCCATCCATGTTGAGAAAGAAAGAAAAAAAGAGGGTTTAGGAAGTCAAAGTATTTAAAGACTTTTTTCCCCATTTCTTCTGCACTGTTAAGCACATAAACACTTGCATAAAAGTCCTGGAGATATACAACGAGAACCACTAAGCCCAGTCCTCAAGCCTGAGCCACTGATAATACTGTGGCCATTTTAAATACAAAAGAAATAAGAAGTCATTAATAAAAAAATAGACACGTGACTTCTGCCTGATCACTGACTGGAAATTAAAGAGAATTTGTGCACGTGCCACACAAAAGACATCCGATGGCACAAAGCCAAAACACCTGCACTAACTGATTTACTAAAAAGTTGCCAGAACAGCAAGTGCCACGAGGGTATATTCTGAAACGCTGGGGTGGTTGGAGATGGTGCAAGCTTCTGAGAAAGCCTGTTTCAAGACAGCTAAGTGGTTCACAAAACAGGATATCAATGAATGCAGTAAAACCTCAAGCCCACGGGTTTTAGAGATTGAAATTCCCAGCAAAGCTCTTGGGAGTTTGCGATGTGCAGGGAAAGTGACAGTGTGTCCTCTGCTTTACTTCAATTGGAGATGCAAAAAACAAAATTCTAACAGTCTGTGGCATTGGCCAAGGTTAGAGCACCTCACATTTAAACCTGCTGGCAAATGTATTTCTCTGTTCAGGTGTACTTTATTCTCAGAAATGCCCCATCTCTCATTAAGTAAACAGTCCTTTGAAAGACCTTATACTTACCTCCACGTTTTGTACTTCCACCGCTCATTCATCAGGGAGCACGCACAGAAAAGAGTCTCTCTAAACATCTCGATTTACAGAACAAGGTTCCTAACAGAGCGCTACATAGAACCATACATTTAAATCGAGTAACCAAGCAACCCAATTTAAGGGGAAAATGTCCTGTCTTGTTTCCTGTGCGACTGAATTCAGAACTACAGCTGTGCAATTTAGGATAAGCTTGGCATAACCTTTACATTAGCGGGCTTGTACTACAATTGCTCTGTATTGAAAATAGCATAAGAAGGGCTTTCACAGACTATTTTCAGCTCTTCCTGACAGACATCTCTAATTGTAGAAACTGGGAAGGAACGACAGCGAGCTTGAGTTTGATTCAAACACATTTGCAATACTTCTTAAAGCCACACTGAATTTCCGTGCTTTGATTCAGAGTGGCTCAGTTAAGCACTACTCTAAAATTCATAGCTCGGACATTCAAAAGACTCAGGTGAAAGATGATTTAAATATTAAAAACTGACTGTAGCTGAATTTGGATTTGGTTTTGGTTTTAACTGGACAAAAAGTGAGGCTGATGGATAATCAAGTACAAAAAGGACATAAACTAAATGAAGAGAATTATTGTAAGCTCTTGTTCCCACAGCCTCAGAAAACGTGCTTTTATACAGAATACGCAACCTGAACAGCCAATTTATTTTGTAGCTTTATTTTTCGATTCTTCCAACTCTTTTTTTACAGATATAATATCTATGAGGGGTTTGGTATGTGAAAATTGCCCTGCAAGTGCTGTGGATTGCTATTTTACTTTTACAACTTTAGAAAAATGCAGTACCATCCGTCTTTCGGGCAATATTCTTTCAGATTGAAATAATTTTCTATTTCACAAGCAGTTTTGGAGTTGACAGAGTCTTTAAAATCATACTTGTGCCTAAAAACACTGTAAAACACATAAAAACATGATACTAAGCCAAGCAGCACCTAAAATTGCTATTACCAAAAGTAATTTTTAAGACCATTAAAATGCAATGGATGACTCGAGAATAGCTGTAATATCTTCAGAAGTGCTTAAACTTCAAAAGTTGACTAAATCTACTTTTAACCATTACTATGTACTGAGCATTAAGAATTCATGCTGTTTTCAACATTTTTGAAATTGCATTTTCCCTATTAACTGTGGGATGCATTTAAGACAAAAATTTCATACAGGAGGATGAAAAAATATTTAGTATTTGGAATTAAACTGAATCCAGGTACTAGAAGCAAATTTTGAAGTCACAGCAATTTTAACTGCTGTATAAAAGCAGACATTTAACTACTAGTACAAGCAACTTGGAAAAAGCAGTTGGAGATACTTGGAACCTTTCACATTGTTGAAACTTCTTTACATGCAAATAAAAAGGGATTAGCATTTATTAACTGAAACACAGGAGAGGAGACAGCTAAACTGCCTACAGATGAGCTAATAATATTTAGCCTTCCCCTGTTCCTAAAGGGTAAATTTGTGACTTTTAGACTTTAGGCTCTCAACATTAACGTTCATTGCCACTGAAATCACGAGTAATTATCAGGCTTCTCATCTTCCCCTGACACAGTTTCTCCCATTGCAGTCCAGGATTCTTTTTGTACACAACAGATATGGAAAACATAAGTCTGCCTTCCAGAGAACTGATTGAGATTAGCCGAGACAAAAGAAAGAAGCATTAAAAGGAAGTTTAAGATTAAATTTAGAAAAAAAACCTTCATGAAATTTTGCTATATATACAGGAATGTTTTCATTTTTAAAGCCGATGTAAAATTTTAGAATATCACATTACCATATGTGAATTAACACTGAACCGTATTCTTTAGACTCTGGTTTCGGTGACTTTCTTTGAAAAGCAGCACTTTCTAGACAAGAAAGAAGTTATATTGACATGAAACCTCACAGACTTAAAAATCCAAAGGGGAGTTTAACACACACCGCCCCCCCCCTCGCATCCAAAACATCAGCAACATTCACATGTTATTAAGCAAAAAGCAAGAGTCAAGTTGTCAGAGTCTACCTTCAGTGGTAGAACAAGAAGAAGCTGTTTTGCTCCTCTGAAGTCCCCTCTCCCATGCTGAGCACTAGCTGCTGTAAATATTTCAATAGTTCAACAAAATTCCACTCGGTACCAGATGTGCCAAACCTACAGCAGGTAACCCACGCCCACCTCCACCGCAAACAGGCTGTGCTAATTAACCTGCCAGTTCTAGGATTGTTTATGTTTCAGGTAATTAACTAGCAATTTTGTGAACATCTACACATCGTGCCTATAAATATCTTTCTCATGACATCTCTAATGAAGTCAATGTTGATCAACATCTTCCTGTAATTTAATCAAGACATCAAGCAGCAGTGACAGAAGGTGAGGAAGTCTCTCTGCTGCTCGGTAAAGCAATACCCCGCTGCGCCCTTCACCGAAACAAAGGGAAGCAAGACAACTCCTCGCCTTAAAAGACGCCCTACTCTTTCAGCTCCTTGAGTACTCACTCAAATGCTGCTAAAATTAGCCAGTCAAAAGAGACTTCCACAACTGCATCTTAATTACAGCGCAGTACAAATTTTCTCCCTCTTTCTCCACGGTAAATGCAGCCCCGTTCTGGGAGGACAAGCTGCCACGTCGTACTGTCACAGGGCTCCACCGGATTATCTAGCGCACACCGGAGTATCCCCTGCTCCATCCCTGCAGAAACAACCATCTGCGCGACCGAGGACCGACGTGGACGTTTTCACATTTAAAATATGGACCCTGATAATGCATCTTAACTATATCATGATTTAATTACCATTAAACAATGTCTTGAAGTAAGACAGACGCTGTGCTTCGGTTTTGAAAGCAGAAAGGTTTAGACATTTCAAGTAGAAGACACAGCATCCAACATTAGCAACCAAAAATGCCCAAAAGGGCCATTAAAAGGGCCAAAATCTGTTTTTAAAGCGTATTTCCAAGCAGATGCGTAGTAGCAGAATCCAGAAAATAGCACGTAATGAACTTACTACTTAGAATCAATCCTGTGGCTTCACCAAGTTAACTTGTTTTGCACAGAGGATGTTGACCCGTATTCACAGATGTAAAAATTGATGAGCTAAGGATCTGGAAAATGCTGCCCCCCCAGCCTGGGTGAAAAGGTACAGAGCTGGGAGCAGAAAGCAGGCTCCAAAATCGCAGAGAGAAGGCCCTTTCCCCCAAAAAAAGGTTAAAGCATCTAAGATATTGTCCAGCTCTTAATGGCACCTGACTGAGTCACATCCATTTGCATGTTCCACATCTTTGTCTTTGAACCGATTCCATGAAAAATGCAAAGTAATAAGACTTCACAGAAAGTGTCATCCTTTGAAGTATCTGTTTAATAAATTATGGTCCAATGGATTCAATAATTGAAGTCTGAACTGCTTTCGGCCCATCATAGATCTAGCCTGTGTCTAAACAGCCTGAACCTGAATTAATTATAAAAGCAATAAGGACTTTAATGTTGAATAGCTACAAAGAGTTATTTGTTTTTCTTCTGGTTAGATGCACACTTTTGATGCCTATTTTGTTAAGGAAAAAAATGATACAATCTTAATTTTATAATTAAAATTCTTCCCATCTACAATGGTAATCATACCTGTTCTTATATGAGTTGTACCTTGGCTTCCTGGTTCCACAGTTTATTATTCACATTTTCAGGTAAATTCACAACACATCTCCCAGTTCTAAACACAATTTGTCTGAAAAAATGCAGGGCTGAATAGAAAGGTTATATGCAAAGCAAGTACTTTCTTCAAAAAGAAAAAAGCTTTTGGGGAAAATCATGAAGGTGTAACTTAAGCCTCTTTTTTGAAGCATCTATTTAATAAGCAAACTACAATCCGAGATGAAAGAACATATCTGTGGCATCATCCATTACTACTGCCAGAATTTCCTTCTAGTTGTGTTAGGAAAGCTTGGCCTCTATTAACTCAAAGGTGGTCTTGTAAACGCAAAATATTTACAGCCTTTCTTTGTCTTTGAACCGATTTGAACTTTAGTTTAATAAATTTAAGATTTTTAGGTATCTCCCCTGTAAAGCAGCTATGTGAGGAAAGAAGAATGGGATGAGACAAGAGACTCTGACTCGGCAGACGGTGGTTACTAGCACCCGTCTGGAGAGGATTCCCAAAACGTGCTGAGTACCCCCAAAAAAAGGTCTTCAAGCCAAGCAAAGCGGCTGATGCCTGCGTGTGGGCTCTCCAAGCTCTAAACACCAAAAGATTTCTTCCAGAAACGTATACACTTTAGACAGGATGATTTTTTTGTATTTTTTTTAATAACACTAGGCAAAATGAAGTCCAAGCATGGTACATCTGCTGTCTGCAACCTTGATCATCAAACAACAGGTAAATGCAAGAAGAGAGTTGATACATTTCTGCTACATTGAAAAAGACACTTCATATCCCTTACAATATGATTCTAAACCCTCAAAATATTTACTTCTCAATTTTTACCTACTTTGAAAACAGTTTCAAAAATAAACACCTTACAGGACATACTGATTACCCTCAAAATCTCTTTCTGTCTATCACTGATCTCCAGGAGAGTTGAAGACATGAAGAAAATATCTTTTCCTAAAACAGACACAGTGGTGGTACCTTTGTGCTTCCCAAGATACCAAATAGCAAAGTAGTATCATAAAAACAGTTAACAAACCTACTGCTCCTGGTGCTAATAGCAAGTATAGGTAAATTAACAAAAAATGCAAGTTCCGCTTCTTATTGCGAAGACTATCAAAATTTAAAAAAAAAAAAGAGGAAATTTGATGGCAGAAATGAAGATTTATCATCTCTTCTTGTAAAGGTACAGCTCTCCTCGGTGCCTCGGCTCCTAGGAAAAACTAGAAGCGCCAAAGGAATATCTGCTGCTGCCCATCAGCGATCCTTCTTTCCCCTCCTACACACAAACACTTCTCAGAAGAGCATTTGACTAGAAAGGACAAGCATTAGTAGATGTGCTTGTCAAGTCTGTCTGACCCAAGTGCATATTCAGGGAAGTTTTACATCAGCAAGGATGGGCAAAGAGAATATGTTTTTTTCTTATATTACAAAAATATAGTCATAATTTGGATGCACAGGCTACATAAAGGCCATCAGCTGGAATACAGAAGTGATGCCTCCAAGCTGGACGCAGTTTCATCTCTATGGCTGGAAATACAAAGATACAGGGGAGCTTTCAAATTCTTCCCGTAAGGTTTCCACCTATGAGATAGCATTGAAAATAATCCTGCAGATGAGGCAGCAATTGCGCAGATATTTCTGTAGGTTTTAAGTGCATTCTTAGCATTCCATGGTCCCAAAAACTATTCCCCTCCTAATCCCATTCAACCCTGTTTTTTGATTTTATCTAGCACACAGGCACTGATAAAGTAGCACACCTGACAGAAAAGTACTCAGCTTCCAGCCCATAGCCAGGCTGACTGTAATGGAGAGGTTGATTCATTTTGTATTAGCCAGATGCACAATTGAAAATAAACCCCAAGCCATTGATTACGCTGGAAGAACAAGCAGATAAGGCATTTTCTTTTCATACCTCTAGTGCTTAATTATACAAAGGTTCTACCCACAAGGACTGCGAGAAAACAGCTGAGCACAACTATGGGACTTCTTTATTATTATTTTCTGTGTATGATTTTTTTATGTTCTTGAAGTATAAAATGTAATTTTTTTTTTGTAAGATTCTGGTTCATTACGGGTTTCTTTCTGGATAATGAAGAAAACAGTCGTTTATCTGAAGCCATTCACTCGGTTTATCTTTCCGTGTGAGTATGTTCATAACTATTTTAATTATCAGACAACAGCAGGTTCACTGATTATATGGAGCTGTGTGAAGACCGTGCCTGTAAATGTCTGGCTTCAGCTGCAGTTTGTATACCGAGCAATTCAAAGACATTTAAAATACAGTAGTCTCCATCACGTTTCCTTGAGCATCCAGAATGTTATTAGCCAAGCAGGGACTCTCATCACCTGTTAATCATTACCTCCTTAGCAGAATAAGACGACCAAGACTTGAAGACAAAACAAAACAAAACTGCTAAGGCCCTGGAGCTGTAAAACCACTCGCCCATGCCACTATACCCATTGGCGTTATTAACTAAACAGATAAAATTGTAGATATGAGGAGCAATTGAGTTGAGCAGCATCCCAGAGGCAAGCTTCTGTGTCTTCCTGATTAGCTTCATTCAATTACGTCTTCCTAATTGCTCATGTGCTAAAGCTCATTAAATGCAAAATAATATTGCTTCCTGCAGGTTGTGCACTTGAGATTTGAAAAACGGACACCACTGGTGCGTACCTTTCAAATACTGCCAGAGAGATTTCAAAGAGCAGTCACAGCTATCAAAAGCAAAGCAGACTGCTATTTTTTGTGGTTGTAGGATCCTCAATCTCATTGCGAGCTCAGTGACAGAGTATTTCTCATTTTCTTCTAAACTACTGGTAAATTTTCATTTTAAAATCATTCAACTTTTCCCCCCAAGACAACCAAAATTTCAGAGTTAAGGTTAACGCACCAGCTCATAATTTTAACAGCACCAGAAAACAAAACAAATCTTTGTGCTTGTCTTTAGCTTTAGAGTGTTAACCTGTAACTAACGCAGCCCAGAAAGATGCAACACCACAACTTCAGAGAGCTACGCTTTAGGACTTTTTCCAGTTCTCTTTGGTGAATTCAAGTTTCTCCTTCATTAGCTGTTCATCCACAAATTATTCCAGACCATTTCTGAACAAAAAGTCTCTTAATATTCCCAAACCACATTGCACATGTAGAGCCAGCATGATTTTTGCAGAAGATACTCTGTTGTTACGTAGACAAGCAAGGAAGAGTCAGGTTTTTTGGTGGGGGTTTTTTGGTTTTTCTTTCCCTCTCCAAAAAAACCAATCCCAAACCCACTAGTAACGGGTCAACAGAACAGACAGATCACAAAATGTACCTACACACATGAAAAACTTCAAACTTCCTCCTCTCATTTACAAAACAGTACTTACCCAAATGAGATGGTATGTACTCATTTTTAATAAAGAAAAATTAAAAAAAAAACCAAACTTCATAATATTTTTTCCACTTTAGCCACTCCTGTACTGTAGCTAAGCAGGAAAAAGGGCTCAAATAAACCTTAAAACGCTTCTCAGAAGGGAAGCATCACAAATAAGTCTCCAGAGTCTCTTACCAGAAAATTCCCTATCTGCATTAATAAATACTTCTGGTTTATATTTAGCATGAAACACTTTAAAAAACTTCAAATTGTTAGAAAGCTAATGAAGAACAGTGCCCAGTTTTTTTCAATTGATTTTGCAATAAAAAGCAGTAAAGGAAAACTTGGAAGGACAAAAAAAAAAAAAGCACTGAAGAAAGGGAAATAGACCTGAAGTTTCTGACTTGTGTATCTGAAATTTTGCTAAACAAAACGGTCTATACCAACGACTCAGAAAGCCCTTTAGCACCTCTTACTAAAATTTTGAAGCTGAACTTTGGAGAAAACCAAAACACAAGCTTGAAGATACTGGTTTTCATCTTTATACATCTAAAAACCTCGAGAGAAAACACCAGGTGCCATGGAATTGCAGGTAATAACTGTGGTACAAATCTTGTTCTAAATTCTCAAGTAGCCATCCTACCGAACATCAGCTACAGGGAACTACTCCCCCATCTGAGAGAGAACAATATAATCACCATAAACTCATAACAATACAACACGTCAACGGCTCTGTCATCTAATATCATTATCGGCTATACCATGTGGAAGAAAAATAAGTCCACTGTCTTCCTTTGATGTTTTTTCTGAAATCTTTCAAAACTTACTAGGGTTTTGGTGTGCTTTTTTTCAAGTAATTAATTTTTGTGCTGTGTTATCCATTTGCAACCAAAAAAACCCAAAAGCCCAGCCCCAGAAACATGATCAGTCTGCACTGTCCAACTAGTCGCAACGAATACAACAAAACTACCGTCTCCAGCACAGTCAATGCACCAGGAGATGCCTTGTCTTAAGCTCGGATCATCCGGAGGTTGGGCTGACGCCTTTAATGAGAGAGGCCCCGAGCTGCTCACCACTGTGTGTTCCTCTAAAAACCTAAGCAAGTAAGTCTGCTCAAGCAACTCCGTTTAGAAATAAGCTGTGAAATTAGTCTCATGCAAGACTTGCACAGCAGGTCAAATAATTAACTCCTGTCCCATTATATATCCTTTAAATCAGGCAACCACTTGGCAGTAACAGAATTATATGTAGCTGCTCAAACCAATCACGTTCCAAAACAAGATGATATTACTAATAGAAAACCCTTCTTGTCCATATAATTGAGTAAATGCAAACAGCTCACTCTAGCAAATAAAGAGAAAAAAATAATTATTTTGGCGATAACTTGTTTTTCTCAACAGATAGTACCACAGAGCAGGATTTGACCTATTTTAAAGGACATATAAATCAAGTATTTAATGTTGCATCACTATTGCAGGCAATTAGTAGCTTAAAAATCAGTGACTAAAACTATGATATTACGCTACAGGATTCAAGCAAAGCAAACAATGCAAGTAAACTATCTACTGCTCTGCAGGAGTATGTTCAAAAACGCCTAACAGTTTGCAATACCTTGAACAGAAACCCCTTTTAGACGTTTCCAAAATGAGAAGCGATAACATTTATCACTACCGAATTCAAAAGAGAAAACTGAAATGGCATTGTAGGTAAACGCACTCAAAATCACGCCACGATATCCATCCTTCTGTGAAGATCAGCTTTCTAGAATTGAGACTAGATTTGTTCAGCCTTCAATTGCAGAGAAATCCCATTTATCTATAAATTCAATTTGAGAACACAATCTCTCTCCCTTGCTTCCTTTTTTACCTCCTGAGCCCTTCACTTTGCAATCAGGCTTAACTAGGTGCATCACGGTAATGTGACATTATTTAAATATTTGATTTCTGCTCATTGTAGCCTACATATATAAACTATTCATCTCCGCACCAATTTAAGGCCTGCCATGCCTCAATACACTGTCTAATAAATACTGCAGTAAAGGACAGACTTTTTTCTTTTTTTTTAAAAACCTAATACAATAAGACCCTCAGATTTTTATTTTTTTTTAAATCCATCTATTGCTGTCTTCTGTTTACTGAAAAGTTTTCCTTTCGCCATCTACAAAAGAATTCTTACCTCTCAACAGAGATTCCCTAAAAGAGATGAGAGAGAGGGGGAGGAAACCCAGTGATCACAGCTGTGCATAAGGACAGAAGTCTTCAAGACAAAAATCTTTCCGAGTCTGTTCTACTTGCTCTATTAAGTTCACATTAAATATCATTAACATCATAGTCTTACCTGTGGCAAAAGTCAAAGGCATTTATTCACCTGACCCTATAGGCCAGAGTTACAAACTGCAGTTACTTCAAACACCACAGCAATATTTGTGGAAAAGGGGGGGCGGGGTTTTTTTTTTGGTGGTTGTTTTTGGGTTTGGGTTCAAAACCCCAGACATTTCCTTGCCACAGGCATTCCATATAAATCCCTAGCAATTGAGTGAGTTTACACGGGCTTTAGTCAAAAAAACCACCGTCTATATTTAATGATAGACAACAGCTGAACAGTAATGATCCCCTAAAACTGAGAATGATTACTGTAAAGCGAATGCATTAAAATGAGCTGTGAGAGCTCATCCTTTACACTTACTGCCCAAACAGGTGACCCTGCTCCCACTACGCACCCTACAGCAGAGATACTGGTGTCTGGAGCACAGACCCTGCAGAAGCTCAGACCTTCTGGAAGCGCTGAAAAACCCGGACACCTATCTAAAGCCTTCCTAAGTGGGTGCCCATATTTACCAAGTAATCAACAAAGAAAGTCAAGATCTCCACTGAAAAAAGATTTCACGCTTCGTTTTTTTCAGAACAACTTAGTTACAGTACTACTGATCTTTTTCTATACTAATTACTTAAAACTTCATATTTATTGCTATCGTAATTGGTGGTGTCCTTGCAATAACCCACTGTTCAATCACGTCTTTGCCACATAATAAAACAGAGAACTTACACTCGTCATTGATGCAGTTAAGAATGCCATTCCTGATATATGAATCAATTGAACTGGAGCAAAACTGGGCATTTCAAGTGATCCAAAACCAAATCTGTAATTCATAATGCACCGAACCTGTGCTTTAAAGGACACAGCTATGAGTCAGTTCTTGTTATGTGAAAATCAAATCATAATAAAATCAAGTTTTGATCAAGCTGAAGTTCCTGTGCCTTGTTTTAAACAGATACTTCTCATCAAAAACGGATTAGATGGAAGCATAGCAGCAACAGGGAGGTAGTTGCTATCACAGTTTATTTGTCACCATATGACAGTCTCATATAAGCATTCAGAAAATTATTCTTACTGCTCGACTGAGTGAGATGAGGAAAAATGAAAGTTTGGAAAGTAATGTGACAGGGCAGGGACAGTGATGCATAGGAGCAGAAGGAATATGCAGCTTGCCAAGCTAGCAACAAAGTTCAGTGGCAGAATGCGGAACCCAAAGATACGGGAGAGGTCGTTGTAATGCACAAAAACGGGTGTTTACAGAAGACTGAGCACGAAAGAGGATGTGCACCAGAACTCCTGGCCAGCAGGAGAAAGGGAAAGTCTGGAGAAAGAGGAAGGAGCAAATGGGTGTTTCTCCCCACCCCCTTACTTTCAGGAGGCTTTAAGAGGGTAAATTCATGGATTCTGAAAACTTGGGTTTCTGCTCAGAAAATCTCTCTGTGTTTCAACTCACACCTCATCCCCTTCCCCACACGCCCTATGGCTGCAATGAAGTCTACAGCAGAGAGCACTGCAACTTTGGAATCTCCTAACAGCTCAGACTCCTTTCCCCAGACCTATTGCTCCATCTTAAGAAAACACTTTTAGAAAGGGTTAGTTTGAAAATGAGCTTCAGTGAAGAAAAAAATACTTGTGCTATGAATACTGTATTTCTAAGCCATAATTTAGGTACATAACCCAACCAATCATGCAGCGGAAAACTTATTGGAACTCGTCTGTGTTTGCAGGCTACCTACAACCAACCTCAATCCTGAGCAGCTCAAATCTTCTGTGCTGACACAAATAGTCTGCAGCAGTCATACTTCTTACTGTAAAAAAAGATTGCTAGCCTCCCACGCCACCATGACACACCCAGGAATTCTCAGTTTCCAAACTACTGCTACACATACAATATGTGAATACAAACAAGACAGCACAATACTTCCAATTAAAATTAAAATTGAGTGGGCAATGTAAAGAAATGGTGGACCACGGTAGGAATAATATGGCACTAAGGGACACTGGCAGATTTTAAATGCTGTCATTTGTAGTATACCTCTGTTAGTTTTTTGCAAATCAGACTACTCTAGTTACTGCTCTTCACAAAGAAAAGCAAAGCCTGATTTCCTCCAAAGTTATTTCAATAAATAGCCAAGTTTAAATATTTACATTTTTTCTTACTAAGGGCCTCCTAGGAAAGAAATATGGTCAATTAGTATGAGCTGTCTTACCACTAGATCTAGTGGCCTACTGATCTGAAAACGTATTTATGCTTAAGAGAAAAGCAGAATAAAATGAAACAAGCAGGTTCTGCTGATCCAGCTGGAGGTGTCACAGCAATTCAGCAGGTAAGCGAGATATGGACTTACTGAATTAGTGCAGATGGAGTTTATCTTGTGGGAACAGTATCAGAACACACAGAACTACAGAAAAAAAATACAAAACCAAGGATTGCTTGGAATAGTATTTTGAATAATTAAACTGGCAGTGTCCCATCTACAGCAAGTGGATTCTGTTTAGATTGAAATTAAGAAGGTGCATCTGTGCAGAAGGGGGACCCCGGCAGCTAACTTGGGCCTGGAGGGGAAGACATCAGTAGAGCTAAACTGAGCTCTGCACAGAACGGTTGTTGCCTTCGATGCCTTTATGCTACTTAGAACAGAGAGGCAAAATGCACACGTGTACCCACACTTTACATTAACGAATGCATGTCTGCAAGTAGATTCAGGATATTCATGACTGAAGAGCTTTACTGCAGAATAAACACATAGAGCAGTTACAGTATAATCGTCTCTACCCAGCAACACACACAAATCCTACCTCATCCCCCCAAAATTCAGGGAGAAATCTACCACGTCTGAGAAAGCCTTGTCCTGCTCACCCTATGTCAGTGCACCATCTCTCTTGGCTAAAAGGAAATCATTTCAATGAAAGGGGTAAATTTGTCCTGTGAAATCTAGACATGAGATGAAGATCACGAACAGATAAAATATTCTAGAAAACTTGACTCCCTTCCTTTAATTCTATGTCAAAACACTGACTCAATTGTCAAGTAAATTTACACAGAGACATCTTCTCTCTACTCAACTCTTTCAAACATTACCATTAAAGCACAAAAATGACGAGTACGGGGGTTAGTTCTGCTCAACACGCACACTCAATGGCTATAAACCAACGTATGAATGCACAGACACAACTGTCACTGATTTTTATGAGCTCAAGCCCAGTATCACTGGAATCATAGTTTACCCTATGAAAGTCCCAAAGTCCAAGCCCCTCTTACAGGAGAGGACACAAGCTGTGCCAGTGCCCTTTCACAAGGGTTTCTGCTGTCCCTGCACCAGGCCTTCCCTTCCCAGACATGAATCTCACCTTAAGAAAGGGCACCTGTCCTTTGGAGGAAGAGCACCGGCTCAGCATTCACAGCTTTCTGACACCAACTGATAGCTCAGGTCAGTCCTGAGGAGACCCAAAGAACATGGACGCTCGCAACCATATAATCCAGGCAATCCAACACACACCACCTCGCGTGCTGAAGCCTAAGGCTGAGCAGAAAGAACTTGGTAGGCCAGTGCCTAGAAGAGGCTCTTTCCTAGCCTATCCCTCAGTCTGGTTGTTCCAAGAATGTTGGGATCCGGGATTTGTTTCTTCTCAACAAGCGGCTTCCTGTCTCATCCATCCCAGCACCATCACAGGCAGCACGCAGGGCACTCGGTCACTTCTGCCAGGAGCCCGAGGGCTGAAATTTGCACATTAACTAAGAGGAGCCTTGTTTCCGATGCCCATATTTCATTAATTTAACTCACTTCTTGCCAAAGGGAAACTGATATTCTGCGGACTCAAAGCACTGCTAGTGGCACTTCAAAGAACTAAACCCAGCAGAGGAACTGATGGCTGAACTACAACTCGGAGACATCACAGACAGCTTTTCTCCCCTTAGGATCACCGCAGAGCCAAGTGCCAGAGCTTCCAACCAAAAGCAGCGAGTTCTCACAAAGCAAGCAAACAAATTACTTCTGTTCTGAAGAACAGAGGCTTTCCCAGGCAGCCCTGAGGCGAGCACCTGTTTGCATTTCTCTTCTTCCACTGGATATGTACAGTACAGGGCTCAGGGAATGATAAATGGGCTACATGTATTCAAATATCCATTTTCCTGAGTTAATTTCCTGCCCAACAGTAATATATCAAGATCTGAAACTATTTTATTTTTAAAGTAGCCTCCTAAAGTGATTTGTGAGGCCCTTTAGTTATTCAATTTTTGTAGCATAAGACTCTGTTAGATTGAATGAAAGACAGTAACTAATAGAGGGGGCCCCATGCAGCAGAAAAACAGCTGAAGGAGCTTACGCCTGAACAATCCTGGTGGCAAAAGTGAAAAACTCAGTTGTGGTTTTCACAGGAAAACCCTCACTTAAGCAATCTCACATTCAGGATAAAGATAAAGACTATTTAAATGGCCATTCCTTACATCCCGATTAAAAAAAAAAAAAAAAAAATCTGTTTAACTCTTATGGAGTGAAATAGATATTTCATTAAGAAAACCTCATTAGCCGCCATTTTATTTTCGTTTCAGATGCCAGCACGAACCAGAGATAGACTTAATCTCAATTAGTTAAACACCTTCTAAGCATTGAAGTTGGCAAGAGGTGTGTTTCTTCCCGCCTGGCCCACGTGCCTTGCAAAGTCTGAGTTTCAGTTTAAGAAGGCAGCGAGGATACAGTTTTACATTACACCTAACCTGGAAGCCGCTATTAAGCCCTCTCAGACGTGGCATCGCCCTGCCCTGCTGCAGATCTAGCAGTTACGCAGCGGCAGGGCGAGTCACCTCAGCTTATTGAGCCCACGGAAAATAAACCCAGCAAGCTCTAGTTGCTCATGTAGTTGTCTGGGTTTTGCGGGGGGTATTTTACGTGCAAAAGGAGTCAGGAGCAAGAGCTTCTGTTCTTTCGATACAGAGGCCCAAAACCCTAATGTTAATATAAACGAGGCCTGCCTTTAGTCTACTTTTAAACGAAGCATCCCCACGCGTCCTTCTCTCAGCGGTAGCAGGACAAACAGGAGGAGGTGGTGCGGCAGATTGCTCTCACGCAGGTCCGTTAGCACAGCCAGGCAGGCGGCCGGGCGCTCCTGGCGATCTGCTACCTTGGGCAGCCTCCCACACAGCCCGCCTGGCACCCACGGTGAGAAAAAAAAAAAAAAAAAAAGAAAAAAAGAAAAAAAAAGGAAAGAAATTGGATTCTGGGTTTCCACCTTCCTCCTCACTGCTTTTTTTAGCTAGAGTTGGCCTCTGAATTTAAAAGTAGCACTGTAAAAACAAAAGAGATAGTAGCTGACCTAATTTCACATATTGCAAGGCTATAACTGACATTTCTGCTTTTCCCTAAGCTAAAATATTACTTTAAAAAAAAAAACAAACCCAAACCACCACACCTCTTCGCAGCACTTCTCCTGCTTGAGAAAGACCCAACTAGGGGCAGCAGGAATCGTAAACCCAGATTTCTTTCTTTTTTTTCCTTAAAACAAACAAACAAACAAACAAAAAAAAAACCCACAAAAAACAAAACAAACCACTACAAAAAGCCCCACATTACCATCCAACCACAGTCTTACATCTATTATGGCATACTATATGATTGAGCAAAAGAATAATACAAATTAACCATCGGGAAAAAAACCACTGAATGGGTTCATCAACAGTACATTGAAACTAATGTGATAACTCTCTAAAAAAAGAACTATTTTTTTAATAATTTGGGAGGGGGTGTTTTTTAATACAAAGAGTTTACAGTAAAGTATTTACATTTCATCAATACGTTTTACATACTCCCCACAGCAAATGATTAAGCTGGAAAGGATGGATCAGTATGAAAATTTTAAGTACCACCTGAAGAGAGCTGGCTAAAATGGGATGAAAAGAAGACTCAGTTCAGACAGGTAGTTTGTCCTGAAAGGTGGTAGAGTTCTCCACAAATGCGTGGTAACATATGACTGAAACTTCAGCTCACTGAAAACTTGGAACAAGAAACGCAGGACACAAATTTATTAGGGGCACAAATGGAAACAAAACTTGAGCACAAATTTCAGATTGCTTTGCGTGTCACTTAGGACACCACTGACAAAAACATTGCTAAGAAAAAAAAAGTCCCTAAAGGCCCGTGCTTATCAGTTACGGATGGTAACAGAAAAAGACAGAGCTGTATTACATCACAGCACAACCGCCAGCCACCAATGCACGAAACACACTTTCCTGGGTGAAACAACGCCAACAGAGGCAGCAAAGCCCAGCTGGCAGCGTAAGGAACTGTCAGGATGTCACCTGGACACAAAATAAAAATACCAGTAACCATGTTCAGAGAGGAATTTAGCTGAAAGAGGTACACAGCAGGATCACGAGGGGAAGCAGAATCTACTTTGCAAGGGCAGCCTACAGAAATGTGTTTTATTTAGTGAGCAAAAACCAAAAGGGGGAATTATTGCTCTCTAAATGTTCCTTTGGCTGGCGAGCAGAAACACCAGTGATGGAAACACATTACCTGAACTGAAAGATTACGCAGGCACTATCAGCCAGCCACAAATAAATTGTCTCATTTCTACGAGACAACTGCATTGAGCCAAACGAACAAATGAGATTCTGGGGAAGCTTTCTGATAAGTATAGGAAGAAAGCAGCCTAACCATTTCCAAGGCAGTCCTTGATAAAGTTTCTAAGGCTACTTTGTAACATCATTAATTGCTATGGCTGGGGAAGATTTGATGACTCAGGAGGTCGAGCAAAAACATCTGAAATAAAGAAAATACAAGCTAATGGAGCAAAATGCAGTAATAGAGGCATGCAACTAACTATGCACAGCCACGACCATGAAAACAGATCACTTGCATGCTAGATGCAAAGAAATAGGTTACAATTTCTGCCACAAATTATTTTTCCTGTTTGTATTCATGATTGTTCTGCTGTTAAAATAACCACACTGGTTTTAAATTGCAATTGCTAAAAAAGTGCATCTTTTATGTTATTTTTGTAATTGCAAATTAGAACAACTCTACCAGTCCCAGGCATGCCAAAGTACTTCCCTGCAATGATGTAAGTACAAAACAGAGTTTTCCATTTAGCTGCAAGAAATATATTTCAAAGTAATCGCCTCATTAGCTGGGTGGCATTTGTTGAGTAACCAGTACCCCACCCTAGCTTAAATTAATTTCCATACAAATTTTTCTCTATTATAGCATTATGGTATTTATATGAACTACCTTGAAGATATTAGAAGTACTTTTTGCTTAATTTACCCTTTCCTGAACCCAGGGTGGGGGGGGGGATCATTCATTCTCGAGTTTTTAATCAGGGTGCTGCATGTTCCTCAAGCAACAGCATTTCTGAACTTTTCCCCCCAGTAAAGTACCAATACTCTTGGCTATACGCATAAAAATTACATTCATCGAAAAGCAAAGCCCCCTCTGTTCAGACTACATAAGAGAACATTATCATTAAGGATAAAAACAAGTTTGGGTTCTGTGCTAAAACAGTAACATGAGGCAGGATGAAAAGGAAAAAAAAAAAAAAAAAGAAGAAGAAACAAAAAACCAACCACCACGACAAACAAAAAAACCCACAAAGACCCCCAGGAGGAATATCATGTCATGGCCATACTAGCAGGGGTCATTGTAAACTCATCTGAAACACTGGCTTAGACAGAAAACACAAAATTTCAAGAATCTAAGTTAATGCACTAAAATAAAGTCTGTAAAACCCTGATACTGTCCGAATACTGTCTCCAAAGTTGTGGATATTTGGAGTAGATACAGTGCTAAGTCTTCCACAGTATTTAGACCTGACTTTAAAATATTTTGTATTTTCAGGTCTTCTCCGTTTCCTAGTGACAGAAGTGAAAACTTTATTGGCAAGTTTTCATAGAATTATTGCAAGCATTCAATATAAGAAGCAAAAAAAAAAACCCTCAAACTGTTGCAAGGCAATTTAAAAACCAAAAAGAAATCTAATTAGCTGAGTTTCTGCTGCCATCACTATCTGTCAGTGATGCAATTTTCACCTGCTCACAATAACTCCTGACACAGAGTGAAGAGTTGCACAGACTCTCTCCTAGCACATGACCTCATCAGGCAACAAACATATGAACAACAGATCACTAACTGCAACAACATGTCTACAGCCTTTTTAAGGAAGGAAGTTGCTATACGTTTTCAGTCACGCTATCATCAATGAATGATAATTTTATGTATAACCATGGACAATTATCTTTCCCTTCCTCTAAATCACCAGTAACAAAAAGGTACAATTTGCCTACTTTTCAAGATAAGGACATCAATTAACATGGAAGTTTATCATATAAGAAGTAGAAAGGAACAAAAATTGAAACCTGAGGAATCTGTTTTCCTACTCTGAAATATCAAACTGCCTACCACTATACTTTCTGGGGCACCTGTGCCATGTGTTTTGCACACTTCAGCATCGTTCAAGTGTAACTAGACATGGGTATTCAACTGAAATTCTCAATGTTATTTTGATCAAAGATGTCTTTTTGGATCAATGTTATGACGCTGCCTGTGTGAATACAAACAAAATCACAGTAAAAAGCACTGCATTGTCTGTTCAGCCTACCACGAACGCTCTGTTTTCATGACCCCAGATCGGATACAGCCCAGTGCAGTCCTATCATCCTGCTTCCCTCCCCTCCCTTCAACTTATTCCCATCGCCCTCCAGCATCCGCTTCCCCCCGTGCCGCCGATCAGGCCAGGGAACATCCCGCTGCCACGCAGCCTCTCCTCCCTCACATCCAGCATTTTGCTGCTCAAAGAGCACTTGACAACCATCACCAAATCCAGTGTTGCAGAGCATAATGGCCCCGCTCCTCCACTGTAATAAATTATTAAAAAGCAAGCTAATTGTATCCAAGCATAGATCAAGTATCTGAAATATGAGCAGTTCATACACTTCACTTCAGTGTCAAGAATGACAGCTCTAATGACAGTGTATAAAAATGGATAAAGTTAAATCAGTTTTCCTGTACGGACATCAAATTCAATGTAGGGTTGGGCTGGGGCACAGAAGGGAATAAAAGGATGTTTGGAGAACAATTAATAGGGGAAGAAAAATATGCTTTCTACTTGATACCAAAAAACCTAAGCAAAATTGAAGTAGGATTGAATACTTCTCACAAAAACAAAACTACTGTACTTCGTAACTGCCAAAATAGAGTTTTCTAAAAGAAAATGCAGCAGCAAGAATAAGTCATAAATATGTACTATTACAGCTTACCTACACATAAGTGCCACTTATAATGAGCAACTTCATCACAGGTATTCTGAAACCATACTCAGTTTTTACTTATCCCCCTCATTATTCTTAAGAGTATTCAAGAACAAGTCTGTCAAACTCAGCTCTTCAACTTTTTTAAACTGTTCAAAAGAATAAATCTTAATCAGTTACCTAGGTCTGTAATTTTTTATTACTATAGATAATTGGCAGAACACATAGTATTTCTTAATTAAATTCAACAAAGATGCTGTAAGGATGAACATGAGCTTTTGGTGCCACGGTTCAGGATTTCTGAAGTATTGTTTCTCTAGTAGACCCTCATTGTGGATCTTTTCTCAAGTTTTTGGTCAGATATGTATACAGCCCGCTAACAATTCTCTCTCAAAATAAAGTTCCGAGTGCTGTAGCTGTCGATTTACAAATAAAGCAAGGTAAAGTATTTGTTCAGCGACTAAGAGGAAACAAATGTTAATGCTAGCGTCTAATACTGAATAATCATAACTTAAGATTTTATCTTGTCTGGTTAATCAACAGCTTTATAAAATGTAATCATGGGCAGATACTTAAAATCATGAAACATACCCAGACCTTTCTTTATCATAACCTCTCTTTCCTACCGAGTATCAAACTACTTTTTCAAGTAGTAATTCCAGGGGTGGGGAAATCGAAATGAAGACACAGAATCATCCCACCCCTCCCACAGCTACACCCCCACGGCAAAAACCTTACCTTCGTCATTCTGGGCCAAACAACCTGCTAAGATAGTAGCAACTGCAATCCCTACAGCTAACCATTTCCAGAGACAAAACCGCTGTAACATTTTTTGTCAAGCTTCACTCAAGGCAGATCTGAAAAAGAAAGATTTGATACATGCGTTAGTCAACCAACCTACACAAAGGTGAGTGATTACAAACTATTTCACGGGTAACTGTGTGTGTGTAACTACCTAAAGCATATATAGTCTATAAGAGTGCGACGTTGTTTCTGTTAAAACAAGCAAGGTTAGCATCAATACATACATATGCACTCATTAACTTGATAATCATGTACACACAACCCTCCAAGTAAAGAGAATGCAAGTTTCTTGCTTAAATCAGGTCTCATTTCCATAATTTCCATAAAACAAAGTATTTCTGTTAGACTCATGCTGTAAAGCACTTTGGAGAAATGACCGTATCGGAGAAATTCTGCCTATTAAAACTGGTGTTCAATTGCAGAAGTCAGCAGAGACCCAGCATTCAAAAACATCACCCAGCAGAACCTCTCCCAGCAAAAATACGAGCGAACCCCAGAGATGGCCTTCTTTAATGAGACAGACTGTTGGTTCATGCCCAGCAAAGAAGGAAAAACAAAAAACCCTACGTGCACAAAAAAAACCCAGGAGAATGAACTGGCCAAGACAGGTCTGGAAGAACTTGAGAGCATATTTAGAGGGAGTAACATTAGAAAGTTATCTACATCTCTGTTTTATGGCACTAATAAAGAGAATTAACATATTTCTGTTGCCTAGAACTGCATTATTTAAAAATACTCCTTCACATTTAAAAACATTGTGACAAATACAATGGACTTCCTAGCAACAGAAGCATGAAATGGAGAGGGACTGACAGCAGTATAAAAACAAGCTATGGTATAAAAGGGGTTTAAGTGCTGTCAATTTTCCCAAGCAAAGCGCTAGGCTCAGATTTCATTGCCACTTTCTGCTTGTAACTTCCCACTGTGGTTACAAAACTGCTGTATTTCATTCCAAGTCAAACAAACAATTATCCCCCATTTAACAGCCTCAGCATTAACACCATCTGATCCTCTGTCAGCAACACATTATTGAAGATGTGCTATCATTTTCCTTCTACAAACCGAGCTTATAGAAAACACAAACGCATGGACAGCATCTAATTCACACAACACAAAAAACAAATACATCTACTTCGGGCATAAAAACATCCTTTTAGATCAACTTTTAGAGCTACCCGAGCCACAAGGAAGCAGGGCTTCCAGTTACAGAAATAAGGGATAGTTTCATTAAGTACTGGACAAGCCAAGAATTTCTCTAAGATCTGAACTTATTCCAAATTATATCATCTTGCAAAACATTTTGGTTAACATGAAGGAAACAGTGCTGCAGTATAAACTGCTCCTCTTCAAAAATAAGAGACCAAAACGAGTACGTGTCAAGAGTTTTGAAGGAACAACTGGGTTTTTTTCAAATGGATAAGGAAAGCAAGCAGTGAAATTTAATAAACCGGACTGAGCGGCCCATATTTACTTACATATTTCAAGTTCCTAGGTGGTTGACACTGTCTATATTTAACCTGCTTCTGGGGCAACTCACACGGGTGGGATCTATTAGGCTCCCTTACACAGCAAGCAGAGCTCTTTTTTTCTTTGCAAAGACACGGATCACAGTTGACTTTTGGATTTTAATGCCAACATTCGCTATTCCAAACAATGCTGTAAAAATAAAGGGGTGCAGCAAAACCATTTAAAATCCTACACCACATGCGCTGCTCCACTTCTCGTTCGGGGGTTAAAGATGAAGAGAAGCTTTTCCGATCTCCGTCTTCATTCAAGTAGGACTCTTCCCACCCTGTTCAGCAGCAGCAGGTCACTGCAGGCAGTTAGCTGCAATAGGCAGCAATTTCAGGAAGAACTTAAATACCATACATCAAACAAGGCGGCAGCCTGTGTCTAATGAAGCAGCAGTGCAGATCTCATGGGACTGTTCATTTTCATTTCAGCTAGACAAACATCAGTCTTGACAAAACAGCTCAAGGTTGCAAGAATTAATGAATTCGAGCCATGCAATAGTATCTATGAACCATACAAAAGCACCCACCTTCCTCCTCCCTCCTCCTTCTCTTCCACTGGCACTTCTGCAACAGTTTCTGCCCCTAATTCCAGCAGAGACAGCTCAAATGAGAATTTCAGACCCTTCCTGAAGGGCCTATTATTCCTATACATGTGAGGAGACCAGAATTGTTCACAGAGCTCTCACTATGCATAAGAAAAAACTATTCAAAAGCTTGCTATGCAACTATGAAAAGGAAGCTTTCAAGCTCATCAAGTAACGTTAGCAATAACTTGACGAGTATGTTACCCATAGAGAAAGAGAGCAGCTAGTTCTTTCTTGGGGGGGGAGCGGGGGACAGCCACCCTTCCTTGAGGAACCCACGTGGGAAGTTTGCCAGCATTGCTCAAAAGTGGCTTTTTCCTCCCTTCTACTTACCAAAATGCTCATTTGATTACCGTCACCCGAATTTCCACTTAGAAATTCAGAAGTCATTCTGGATTTTGCAACAGCACCTTCAAAGAACGGGAATTACTTCCACCATAATATATTCTAGTTGACTACTTTTAAATAAGGGCTGAGTATCTCCACATTGCCCAAGTAGATTCAAATGAATCCAACATCATCGTTAGACTTCCGGGAATTTTTGAGGATGTGAACCTCTCAATATTTCACCATTTCTTCCTCCCACATTAAGAGGAGATCCTAAAAGAACTGGGTTCAGCCGCTTTTCCAGTTTAAGCAGACACTGTCACTACATTAGGTGGCATTGGCTGTCAAGTGCTTCCAACCTTGTATACCTCAACAACCAGAAACAAGTGGTTCGGGAGACTATCTTAGTTTCTTCGGGTCAGTCTAAGAAAAAAAATCACATCCACAAGCAGATTACATGTGTTGTAAGACCTAGAAAGAAATGTATGTACACACTTCAGAGGCCTCTGATACTTCATTTTACAACCTTGGAAAAAAAATCCAGATCTCCAATCACGATGTTCTATTTTAGAAAGTTATTCAGAGCTCAGCTGACATCCTTGAGTTGAGTCTACTCTAGATTGATTTTTAGGACAGAATCTTGGCAGATTTATGCTTGATTTTGATGAAATGTCAAGTAAACCACGAGGATAGCAACACTGCTGCTCTAAGAATAAGCATCTCTATATGCAACTGTAATAAAACAGAATAAAAATTGGCCCCCCTTTTTCCTACCATTTGTACCAGAAAAAACTGGTATGAAGTGTAGAAAGCAAGAATATTCTTAAGTTCAACACATTCTGCTAACTCGGAAATAGCTCACAACAAACCACAAGTTACTACAAAGTCCCCAAAGGTGGACAATCTGTAAGACATACAGCGCTGAACTCCAGATGCACAGTCTGACAGGGCAAAGGACAATTATGAATTGATGATAGAAGGAAGATCTGTAAAGTAAGAACATACAATACGTCCACAAGACTCAGTATTTTCCTGGAAAGTATTCTAATGTTGCTACAACAGAATTTTAAAGTTTGATATTACCACGGGCAATGAGAAGTTATACACTCGAGCACAAAAAAACTTTAAATGAAAAATAAAAAGAATTAAAGTTTAGGGGAATTTCACTTCCTGTCATGTCCACATTTAAAAAAAGAAAAGAAAAGTTTCCATAGTGTTCTCTCCAGAGCATTCCCTGTTTGACTGTACAGCTGTACTGAGAAACAAAAATAGGCACAGATTTCCCCAGAGGAGCGGCGGCGGCAGCCGATCACCGGAGGTGTTTACAGCTCGACTGCGGCAAACTGGCACCGTGGCACCCCAAGGAGCAATCATGTCTCCTCATCTCACTTCTGGCCTTTTTTTTTTCCTCCTTCCCCTCTCACCAGTGTAGCTACTGAATCAGCCAAAACGCCAACTAGTTATCAAGACATCTATATGAGGCGCTTCAATAAATTTTAAGAGGGGATAACAGTGAATAAAAAAAACCCCGAAGTATCAGATGTGAGTTATTACATCCAAGCACCTTGAATATATTTAAGGCCCAATGATACTACAGTAACCTTAAATACTTATTTACTTTAAGATCAGATGTTATTACAGTACTTAAAACATTGCATTCATTTGAAGCTGAGGGGGAAACATGGACTCGGTCAAAATCAACAGCCATGCGTGGTTGGGGTAAAAAATATTTTTAAATACCCATACAGAATTGTTCTCGGTTGTGGAAATAAAAACTGAATTTATAAGTTTTTTGAAATCGGGTACATGCTAACACAGTCTAATGCCACGTGTTGAATGGAACTGATTCTTTGTAAAAGTTAACCCCTCGGAGAAAGATAGGCAAGGGAGAAAACACATGAAGGAGTCACTGACATGGTTAGGAGATGACAACAGAGAATGAAAAAATAGTGTACAAATACCCAATCCCTTGCACACATTGTCCACATTGGTCTCTGATAAACTCCCAACCCAAAACTAGAGGTTAAATTGCAGCGGAACATGGTGTTTCAGTGAACACTTGAAACAATTCAGTTTGATGAAGCAGAAAGAAAACCTAAATTTTTGACTGAATTTGCAGCCACCCAGAGGCCATTGGCTTATTCAGAACTGAACTGACCTATACACACCTGATTTCGGATGAAACATGGAATATAGTAGTACTACACCACATAAAGAAGTTGTTGCTATATGACTGTTTAAGCATTTTCTTACCATTAGCAGCAAATCTGAAAACAACTTTGAGGCAAACATCCTATCAGGGCTTCAAACCCTTTGTAAGAGTAGAAAGTGCATACTTAAAAAGAAATCATTAAGTACACATCAATTCAGTAGACACTTAAGTATTTGCCATTTAATATATATGTCAAAAACAATAGCTCCTATGTAATGGCTATCGTTGGATGACTAATAACAGCATTTTAAAAAAATGATTAAATACCCATTTATATGTATACTATTAATTTACACAACCAGCCAGAACTCCTTGAAGCATCAGAAATTACACATTTTGCTTAGCCGTGTTGCTCTTTGTGTATTACAATTGTGATAAATCTTTAAAAGCATAAAGTATATGTAACTGAATTGTTTAAACACAGGAAAAATTATAGCGGACAGTTTTATTATAAGGCTCATCTATATTATTATTGATCAGATGAACTCTTTTAAAGACTGTAGACACAAAAACAGGGACTGTCTGAAGTGCAAATACTTATTCTAGAGAACTGATGCCATAATAAATCAGAGATGTCAGTAGAAACGGGGCGTGGAAAATAAGTCTCTTACAGAAGCCAAAAAGGACATGAATTTGCTTCACAGTCTGACAGTGTTCCTGGCTTGGTTAAAGCTACGGTCCATTAAACCATATGTCCCAAGTGTTTTATGTTTGTTGCTGAAACAATTATGTTGAACTGTCAACATAAGAAAAAAAACTTCCAAAATATTATTTAAACACAAGGACAAAAAAAAAACCAACACAACTCTGGTCTGTCTCAACGCCATTCTTAACTAATGTCACTTCATATGGTAGGCAGCTACATCTGGCTTAACATATGTCCTAATACAGTTAGGCACAGCAGAGCGCCTACGCGTTTACGGTTTTAGCTGTTCCTAGTGCCACACAAACCGAACGCGGCACGGCACTGCGGCAGATGGGACACGTGCAGCCGTCGTCGCTGCTGTGACCCGACATCCATGCTAAGTATCTCAGGGGATTTTTTTTTTTTACTTCTGATTAGCTGGGTCCTGAGCCTGAATCACCGGTAGAGCACATCTGGAGCACATCAGCTGGAAAGCTACAGTGCTGGAAAACACCCTCAACTTTAGGCTTAACCAGAAAAAAAAAAAATTCCAGCTCACGAGTTCAGGGGCCGCTCCAGCTAGTCCGAGGCACCCTGGAAGGCTAAATGCCAGCCCACAAACTCCCATGCCCGGCGGCTGCTGAGCCCATCTCCTAGCACCCACTTACAACCAAGAAAAGAGCCAGCAAAGGAAGACTTTACCTTTGAATTAAAGCCACGTAAGCTATTTATGGCTCTAATTCAGCAGCAAGTGTGAATAACTCCATGTACTGAAGTCAAATATGTGTTTAAATGCTCTTCTGAAGAAGAATTTAAGCACAAGCA
The DNA here is from genome assembly GCA_013400755.1 of Pelecanoides urinatrix. Lineage (NCBI taxonomy): Eukaryota > Metazoa > Chordata > Aves > Procellariiformes > Procellariidae > Pelecanoides > Pelecanoides urinatrix. The sequence continues at coordinate 46,535 of VZTQ01011535.1, forward strand.
AATAGTTGGCTGAACCAGGGTTATAGTGAATAATTTACAGTGCAAATACAACCCTTTCTCCAGTTTTGGATGTTCCAAAAAACAGAACACTACTACAGGTCTCTTTCACTAACACTGCTTGAGCACTTCATAGGTAAATACTTCAGCCTATGGACTCTTGGATCTCCTCAGCCCCTGTTATACTAGCTATAGGGATTTCATGCTACAGAATTAGCACAATTGGTATGGATTTTGTTACTCTCCTCAGCTAAAAACTTTGAGTAATATGAAGGCTTTCTAAAGACCAAACTGCAAGATCAAACATGCTCACAACTCCATTCCCTTTTCACAGCTGCTGGATCCATTTTTATGGATCTATTCCACATAAACAAACATGTTAAAAATAGTGTAGCATTGATGCTGCATTTGTGGCTCTTCTCCTGCTCTGTGCTTACCAAGGTCTTGAGCTTTTAGCCTTACTTGGAGAGAGCATTTTTAGAAAGCAAATACACAAGAACTTAATAAAAATCTCATGGCAATTTATATGAAGAACTGAAAATATTTTCATCTGCAAGTTAAAATTCCTCAGCATATTCTCCGTATCTAGGTTCAAGTAATTCATACATTCCTTCTTGCCCATATTCTTCTAAGGACTACCAGTTTTAATTGTTCCCTCGCCCCACTCTTTAGACCTATTCTTTTCTGTACCTTTCTTACAGAAATGACCACTTTTCCGTGAGATGCGTAGCCACTGCCACAGCAAGGTATTTCAAAGCCAAAGTAGAGCATCAGTAACAGCGAATTACTTGCCTCTGCCTTAGCCCTAGAATAATTTAAAACTTCAGTGACAGCACTTCATCTAGGTACAGCTGACCCTGTACCTAGATGTGAAAGATGCACTTTAAAAGTTAGCAATTCAAAAGTAAACAGTTAAAGAGTCATTTTTACTTCAATGCAGAAATTCCCAAGTTTATTTCAATACTTTGTACCCCAAAACAAAGTTCCTGCGCTCCATCAGTAATCAAGTTCTTTATTTTCTATCTCTTCTAGCAATGCGAGCTAACATGCATATGGCCTAATTCACATTGAGTGACATCCTGAGGGCACTTTTGCCATCCCCTTGCCAGCAGAACAGACTATAAATGCACTATATTAACACTCCATGTAGCACGCTGCTAGTTTCCACAGAAAAGAGAGAAGATTGCTAAGTCTATGTAGGTTTGCGCAAAGAAATGTCAACTGTACTACCAAAAATAGAAAAAAGCTTTTATAGAATAATTGAGGTAGGGACAGAGAAGGATTTTTGTTTCCTGCTTCCATCACTAGCTGTGACTGTTTGACTATTTTCTGTATTTTAAAAATGTAATCCAGCTATGAGATGGATTAACAGCATTAGAGTCTCTTTATCATGGGTGGGTAAACAGGGTAACTATTCATTCCTGTTTACAAACCCAATTTTTCACTGCAGATGCATCATATAGATATATATATCTCCAGTTTCCCAACCCTCTGCATGGACTTAACCTATAAAATATTGTTCTCACAGAAGGCTTCGAGTGCTTAATCAAAAGAGGTTTTTAAGTTTGGGCTGCATCACGCTGTACATGTGAAACTCCTGCTTTGCAGATAGTGGCTCTAGAAAGAAGAGAGGGAAAAGATATCCTAAAACCCTTTATGTCAGTGCCAGAGACTTCATTTTAAAAGCAACATTAACTGCTTAACATAAAAACATTAAAAGAGATATAATCTATATTAGCCAGAAGTAGTTAAGTTGGTTCCTCAATAACCTTTGTCTTTACAAAAATGCACACAATGCTTAAATTATACATTAAAATGCAGGTTATTTTGCTGGTTAATAATGAAAATATATTTTGATATAAAAGTACCAAGTAAAAGATCAGTTTCATTGCTTTTACTGCAAGACAAGGATTGGATAATATCCCAGGAAACCTCTCAATTTCTCCCTTGCCAGAGCCATTTCTCTCCAAGCACCATTCACTGGGCTTACTTAATGCAGAGGAGCGAATCAGAGGTTTTCTTGAAGTGAAAACTAAGGAAGATCTTGGTATCACTGCAGCGGAACAAACGCTGGATTTTTGAAATCTCAGTATACTTTGGAAGTTCAGGGTTTTCCCAGCTCCCACCCAAGCTCCCAACCAGCTAAAAGATTCTCAGAGAAGCGAAATGCATGAATTGCGAGGAGGAAGGAGCAGCACGCTCAGACACACAGCTCTCGGCTCGTGCTGCCGGGAAGCTCAATGAACGTTACTGCCCCCAGGTTAAGGAACTGGGCTTTGGCCAGGAGAGCGCTGCCGCCACAAATGGCAGCAAACGGCAGAACCAGCTAAAAGCGGCGAGGCTGGAAGGCAGCCAGCTCACCGCTCCACCACCGGCCACGGGGCAGGAGGGACACACGGACCTTCAGCCTCCGGCCGCAGCTACTGTCACGCACGTACCGAGCCCTTCTCAGGAGCGTACAACAAGTAGTTGTACTATGCAGTGCCCTTAAAAAAAGATGACCCAGTTAAAATGGTTCACTCGGAGCACCATTAGAAGAATTGCATTTCTGGGTCTAGATTCTGTCCATCTTTCCCAAGATGTCTGATTCTTTAAAGATGATCCTACCTTTAAATACTGATGTTAAAGTCAAAACATCCAAACCTACCCAGCTCTATCCTTAACTTTGCCGTCCCCGCTTTCTGCTAGACCAGGCAGACGCAACGCCATCGGTGCGAGTCTTTCTGATGCCAGGAACTATTCTGACTCTGAGTGCTCTTTGTAGGAAACCAGTAACTGTCTCAATATCATACAGCTTAAAAACTGACTTGCGTTATTTGGAAATGTCCAAAATTACGTTAAGTGAATTTTTTTTATTGAAGGAAATTACATTTTCTCAAGTAGAATTTATATGCTGCAGCTTCTCTTCTCTGAGAGAATTTTTATTTAAATTTTGTAAAATAAATACATCAAACTTGTCAAAGCAAAGTCTACCTTTCTAGAAAAATGACTGTTCTATCTGCCTGTTAGTCATCACACATCAAAAGTGGTATTAAACACATCCTGGAGTAATTACAGGGTTTTTATTAGCTCTGTTAAAATAGTTCAATGCAGCGACGCTTCAGAATTAACATGCATACACATAACTATATACACACACATGCATGCACACACATTAGCAGGCATTATATTCAGCTACTTCAATGTCAAATTGAAGATTGTGTTATTAAGCATTACCAGGCCAGAAGCTTTAAAAGTAGCCAAAGCTTTTGAAGTTAGGACAGCTCACAAATAGGAAGGCCGATTAAGCCAAATAACTATCAGAGTTGTTGTATGTCTGCACTCCAAGTTACAGACTAAGTAACACTAAAGAAAGTTTAGAAGGTTTAGAGGTGTCTTCTGTTACAATTTGTTTCTCTAACACTCTAAACCAGTTTGTTCTTAAACTACCTGTAACTACTACCTATAACAAACCTTGATAAAGAAACCCACCAAGAAGAGACCTTGAGAGTTTTCTGAGTCCCACTTCTAATGTTGCTCCTAACAATCGTGTTCCTAGACAGATCCCTGTGGAGATACCACAGCTCAACAGGCTGTGTTATGCTAGAAGTGTTGTTCTGATCACAGAGAGTAAAACCAAAGTCCTCCACGGCTGCTGCTTGTTGGAGTAACTCCCTCCCTTTTCGTATTGCTGAGCAGGGCGCTCAGCTACACACTCTCCTGCCCGAGACATCTATTAGCAGTTGCTGGTAGCAGTGGGACAACAGCATTACCGAGCCCTCCAAAGGCTAACGCACATGCCATTATTGTGTAGACGAAGGATTCGGTTCAGCCTGCCTTCCTTCACACCCTTGGGATAATCAGCACCTGCTTCCCCTCATTTCTCAATGAATCTCAGACACCTCGTCTCTCACCAGTGCCCATCTGCTATTAACCTCCAATAAAACCGGTGACACTCCAAGTATGGCTTTTACCCTCCAGCCACAGCTGACTACGAGAGAGAGTCCTTTTCTGAACTCTCCAGAGACCAGACTCCTCATAAATTAAGCTATTTAACAAAGAATTGAGGCTCCTTTTCTAGAAAAGTGCAGGAAATAGCAAGGTTCACATTTATCAGTTCCTTGTTAACTAGGTCACTCAATGCATTATCAGTTACCATATTCTGCTACGCATTTATCAGCGCTTAAATCAATGTATTATTTAACCCATCAGCCAAGTACACAAGCAGGCTTCAAGATATTAAACAACCTTGTATATTTAATTACACAACTGTTACATTTAGACCACACACCATCACCACAGTTTTGTTGGGAAGCCTCATCAGTTTGGACAGCTGGATTTGAGAGTCTGCTAATCAAGTCACATGCAAGATCTCCATTATTTTAACCACATGCCCGCTGTTAATTATCCATCCTGTACTTCAAGCCCTGCATAGTGTTACTTTTGCCTATGCTCGCTGGGCCTGCCCTTCAGTTTGCTTCTGCTCCAATCTAGTAGCAATCCAAAACCAAAGGAGTCCTGTCTCATCTTCTTCTACCTCCTTCACTCTCTCAGGTGCTAGCTCTGCACATCAAACTTGCTTTTCAGCACCACTCCTATACAGCCTCTTCCAAACCTCCAGCTCTGCTCCACGTTCTCTCACATGTCCCTCTACTCCCCAACCTTTTCCATATCTGACATCATGTCTATCAACTCTCGAGTACTCTTTCGCTCCATGATTTTCCTTCCCAATATTTTTGGGGGATCTTACCTTTAAAAATCCCTCTTATCCCTTCTTAATAAGCAATAAGAGCATAATCAGATGTGATTACTTGTTTTGATTATACTTTGATTGCTTTCTCAGCTTGTTGGCCATGAGGGAAAGGAGGCAGTTAAGTATTTGCTCATGTTTTCACATATTTATTCTCTGCCTTTTAAAAGTCTTCACAGAAGCTGCAATCACTTACCTCTCTACATTTGCCCATCTCTCTCTAACCATATCGCCTTTTAAACCTCCTCATCACTCCAATGGCCTATTAGCCCTCCGGCAAGCACGCATACCTATCTCCAGAGCCTCCACTTCTCCAGATACCTGTACACCTCAGTACTGTATCATCAAGAAGCCCCAACAATCAGCGTTTTACTTTCTAGATTTCCCAGATTTTGCATATTCTTGCTTTCCTTAAACCAAAGAACAGACAGCTCTCTCACATGCCCAGGTTTCTTTGGCTGTTCTGAGACACTTAGTCTCCGCTCAAATTCAGCGAATCCTTCTCTTCCAACCTTCAAGAATTTCAAAAGTGCTTATGCACACTAATGAATAGAGGAATTGATCCTGCATTTATCAGCTGCTTTGTTCAACTGCATCTGTCGGTGATTCACACGTTGCAGAGCTGGGGGGTATGTGCCGATGTATTGCGATGTTTTGATGTGCACAGGGCACTCATTCAGGGACAGCTGGCGACCGAGAGCCTACCAAAGCTGCTGTGTGCCCTCACTGGGGAAAGAGGAGAGATTCTTGCATTTCTTTAAGAAACACAATGTCTCCCATGGAAGAGCAGTGCACCTCGCCACAATGTCATGCAACAGAGGCAACAACACACCGTCACAAGTAAACTCTGAGGTGGACAGAACAAAACACGGCCATGGGGGAAGTGATGCAAAATGAGGACCTCACTGCAACATTTAAAATGACTTCAGCAAATTTCTTCGGTATAAATGCCGCGTGTACCTCAGAATAGGTTAAGCAGTTTTGTTGAACACAAGACATCTAAAGGTTTATTTAGATACTTAACTCATAGTTACTGTATTAGTGATTATTTCCAGAAGACAAAGAAGTTAAGCCAAAATGGGTTTACAAGTATTTATCTTTAACCAATTATTGAAATATTCAAGTAAAAATAAGATATTTAAAAGAAATCCAAGAGCACTACCTACTACCAACAAAAGAGCTTTCACGGCTCCTGTTTCAACAACGCAGCAATAACACATCAGTTAGAGTAATACTTAAAAACAGGGCTACGCTATTCTCAAATTTCAAAAGATGTCAAAGTAAGAAAGATTGTTTCAACAATTTCCTGTAACATCTCATAAAGGAAAAAACAACCTTGTTGTTTGACAGTCTTTAAACTGACAGCATCCTTACACCCTCCCAGGGTCATCTAGCCCCACCATTTTGTCTCTGACTGAGGCCAGCTGTGGGAGACCGGGCAAAAGTAAACCAGTAAATGCATTCCGAGATGCAAACAACATTCGAGATGTGGACAGCCCACACGTGTCAGCAGGCGCCTGATAAAGTTCTCTCCCTCTCCTGCTCGCTCCCAGCATCCTACTTGACATTTTCATTGTTACTGAGCTGACATTTCCATGAATTCCATAAAAACTGGTGTTTAGAAGTCAGTAAGCTGAGCTGGTAAACTTGAATAGAGCCTGGGAACAGCCACACAACTTTGACGCTCACTGACCTCCACAGAGCACACGAATGAGTCAACGGATAACTACTAGGGTATTATCACAAGTTCAATAGCAAGATAATAAACCAAGCTTTGGAAACTAGGGGTGAAGATACCCCTTTTACCTGGACTAATATAACTTGACCCAATGTTCAGCAGCAGTAGCCCCAATATACAAACTTGCTGACCCTCACAAGCAGACAATGACATGCGAGCAGACTAGTACCCAAGACACTCACGTGGAAGAAAATACATACACAAGTTCACGATGGACAGCTAGGCAATGGCTTGCCTTATTCAAAGAAGGGTAAGAAATGTCAATCCATCCTGGAAACTGTTCTGACCACAACACTTAAAGCAGTAATTTTACTACCTGGGAATCTGAGAACGTCGAACCTAAAAGACGCCAGTGCAACTGTTAACATTTCCAAACCGCAGACGGCTCAGAACTGGTGACACAGAAAGCACGGAGTCCTACTCACTGCTGAAGTCAGATGACAATAAGGAAAGGGGAAAAGAATTGAGAGTCGTGTTTTTTGGTACAAGCGAGAGAGTGGGATTCTGAACATGGTCCTGAGGCAGTTGCTTTGAAGCAAAAGGAAGATGCATTCATACAGTTTGCATCAAAAAGATGACCTGTACAGGAATTACGGCTAAATAGTGCCAAATGAAGTGATATGCCAACTCCTGGGTGCCTTGCTCCTCTTTGCACAGTATCCCGAGGCTGTCAGGACGATAAGGTACAAAAAAGGCTCCAGCAGCAGGAACGTAAAAACAAAATTACAGAAAACATTCATCCTCAAGGCAAAATTAGAGGACAGTCTTCATTTAGTATCAGAAAAGAGATACCTTTCAATGCAGGCAGGTATTTGATGGGATCAGCCGCACTCCTGGAATTGAGGGATACTTTTACGCTCCTCCCTCCGTTTTAGGGGGTTTTTAGGTTTTTTTAGGATGGTCCTGTATCAAAGTGTATAAAGAGAGACATGGTTCTGGTATGCTTGAGAAGGAAAACTAGCCACAGTGTGTGAGATTAGCTGTCCAAGATGAAATGAACCGTAGGAAACCAAATTTTAATCAGACAAATTCAGTTGTAAATACAATAGAAAACTAAGAGGTAACAGACCAGATGAGCTGGCCCACACGGTTTACTACTGTTGGATGAAGGAGGTGTAGGTGTCAGTACTGGAGCAGTGTGGAATAAAGAAGTGCCAACTGTGACAGTCTGCCGACTCCGCAGAGTTCAGCTTTGGCTATTAACAACCGCAGAGGATTGTGAGCAGCTCTGTGAAGATTTAAATGGGTTTAGTACCTGAGCAATAGCCTGGGAAATTAATTTCCATTTGGATAAAAAAGCACACTGGGACAAATAAGATATTCATGTATGCAAATAGGGATTCTGAATTTGTCAGCTTTGTAGCTATTTTTCCCTCAGAGGAGGCGGTATAGATAGCTGCTGTAGTGTAATGGGTACTGAACTAAAGTGAGCAAAATGCTTGGGAGCATTAGAAGAGATAGAAATAGAACCTAAATTATAATGACATTATAAAGGACAATAGAAAACCCCTAGAGCATTAAACACTGTTTTTGCTGCCGTAATTTCAGAAAGACACACCAGAGAAGGAAAAGGTCTCGGGAAGGACAGCTCAACTGTCTTTAAGACACTGTGGGACCTCACCTGTCTTTCTCAAATAGAACAAGAAACCCAAAAAAACTAACCCCCACCTCTGAGAAAGAAGCCCAAAGATTACTTACCACAAGAAAGAGACATTACAGATATCAACTGAAATCTTCGTTACCAAAACTGCTGTAGTAACAGATTTTTCACTTGACACTGTAATATTTCTACACTACAGGAATACAGACAGAAATAAAACCAAGAATAAATACACGGAGATCTTTTTCACACGGAGATCTTTTTCACACAAACTAAACATTTGGGCTTGTTCAGGAAGTCATCGGGACAGGGAGAGCAACTGATTCTACTCCCAATTAAGTTACCTTTCCAAACAATATTTTTAACGATGCAGGTTAAGGTAAGGATATTCTACGCTGCAGGGCTTTTGCAAACTGCCTGCAGGAGCCAAGAGAGAATACCCGTGTAGTGCTACATGGCTCACCTCAGGCCATGGTTCAGGAGAGCTTTTTACTTTCTCCAAAACGTGCAATAGTAGTCAGAGGAATGTACGCTGAACATCACAGATTAATGGCTTAATTCAGTTGCCAACTCAAGTGTTTGAACTTCTTTTCTTTTTCCCAGCTTTGTTTTATAAATTTAGTAAAGCATATAAACCCATAAATGAAGTGCGAGTTTCTCACACACTTCTACGCTTGTTCCAAGTTAAAGAAACCACTTGCAATAAGGAATTTTCTTCACCTTACCTCTTTTGCTTTACTTGCACCACTTTGGCCCTCGGCACACAAAAGAGGAGAGAGAAGGTACCATACCTGAGCGTAAGGCAGCCAGCTTCTTGGGAAACTGGGGCTGTTTCAACAGTATGCTAATTCGGACCAGCTGCAGTTGGTAACATGACTCCAAGTAAAAACATGAATCTCGAGATGCTGAACTTGGGGTTATGTCATGTTCCTGCAGAGAGCTGCACCTACTGAAGCCCTAAACTTGCACAATTCCATTATCACACAATAACGAGAAATTGTAGAGACAGGAGGTCCCAGGTAGCAGTACTGCCTTGTAGGCACAAACTGTCCTACCACACTGATGTACACCTGCTCCCCAGGCAGCACTTCTGACTTCGTGTAGTATGTGGCTCCAACTCCACAGAGAGTCATTTTCTCCCCAAAACAAGTACTGGAGCAAGAAGATTACACTTTTGCCTGCTCTCCTTCTCCAGAGTAGGTTTTTGCTCCGATTTTTGCTACAGTATGGTTTTTTTTTTTTCCCAAAGGGGATTCCCCAGGAATAGTGGGCAGCAGGTCTCTCTTAAAGGTAGACTTCTGAAGGTTGGAGCATCGCTATCTGCCTCAAGGGCTGCGTGTGCCTGGAGGGAGGGCTATCACCACAGCAAATTCTCCTCTAGCCTCCACTGCTGAGCCTAACCACATCCACCAAAGCAGGCCCCACAGTATTTTAACAGCAATGCTTCTGAAGTTGGGACTGTTTAGATCTTTTTTTTCCTCCAAAATACATATATATATCTCATTTCAAGATCAACTCCAAGCCAACAGGTGCTAGAGGGCCACTTATAGCACATAGTCCAGCACTTCTCCTCGATACACAATTTAAAGATAGACTTGAAAGTAATCGTGACAGGACTCTTCTCGGCTAGCAGGTAGCTACATAGATTAGCCATATCATCATTCCTCAAGACCCAAAGTGCCTTCCCATAAGACAGAGAATTTTTGCTTTAGTGCCAGGGCTCATTTCATTCGCAAGATGTGTGTTTTGCTCTCAACACACAGATATATTACTGTAGTGACATGAATTTTTTCCTGAAGCTAGCTCCTAATGATGTGAGATATTCCTCCCCAAGAGAAAAAATTGGAAAAATCTCTTTCAAGACAAAATATCGTTATAACAACACAGAGTTTTGTCTTAGAGGCAAGCCATCGAAATCAAGGCAAAATCCATATGTATGTAGTGCCAACAGAGACCTTTGAGAAATTATACAAAATAGGATCTATGACAGAAGCACCGGAACTTGTCCCGAGGATACAGTCAACCTCAGGTGGCACAACTAAGTAGAGGACATCACAGTAATTACATGAATGCTGCTGTACAGACTTACTCCATTTTTGAAGTTTAAATTATCAGTGCTCTCTCATAAATTGCATCTTGAAAGAATCCCATGGTTTTAAACTTGCCGAGATCAGATTTTTTGAAGAAGCAGTTTCAATAATGTAATTAGATTGGTGGTGTTAAATAACTATACCGCTATACGCCAGGATTTCGGTTTTTGCCATCCCCCTTTGAAAGGCAGAGGGGGAAAGAAAGAAATCAAAATAAGAATGAGAGCAAAAATGCTTTGAACTTAACACTGAAAAAAGGTCATGAAGACTAGCTTTGGCTAAACCTCCTCACAGACCACTTACATGAGGAACCTACTCAGATCGGAAGGCAGCAACTCTTCAAAATACCAACCAATAAGCAGAGTTACCCTAGAACCCTAGCAGAACCCTACTTACATATGCAGTTAACTTAGGTAGCTATAAATCACTTTAGAGCTGGCAATCTCAGTCATGACTCTAAAACATATCATCCTTTTATTGAAATTAATCTCTCGAGACATCTTTATAGAGAGCCTTCTACACTCTTGCAGTTTTCGAGTGTTTTCAAAGTTCTGTTGAATTTCTCCTCAAACCTTTTATGCATGCACCATTTACCCGATGCTTTAATCACCATTTATACCTTTCTCAGAACAAATGCAGAGAGGCAAAAATGCAAATATATATATTTTTAGGTATCACTTAGCATGCAATCATGAATACTGTATATACCTGAAAACACATCTGATGCAGGCAGATTGCAAAATCTGGTTCAGCACATGTCCCATCGGGAAAACCTCAGGAGACTGAAAAGTTATGCAAATGTGTGTTGGTTTACTGTGCTATAGTCCACTTGCAGGATTTAAAAAAAAAAAACACTATTGTGATTTTTATTGTGATCCTAATTTGTGATTGATTTTTAAAATACATATTTAAAATTTGTCTTTTTCGTCCTGACTCCCTCCCAAACATTAAGTATTCCTCGAAGTCTGTTGAACAGCAGACTTTTGGGTATGAAAAATATTGGCAAAAAATATTAGCCACTATTTGAATAAAAGGTTTTCAGAAGTACTCTGCTCATGAGATTTTACCAGCTTTGATCCAAATTGGAAGTTTAATCAGAGACATAATTTTCATACTCATTAGGAAAACAAAATGACCCGACACTGGACTACTTTATTTCTTAGCTCTGTATTTGTCCTTTTAACTGAAATTAATAATTACACTTCTTAACTCTTTAAAGGGGGAAGGAGGGAATCAGCACTCAAAGAGTAAGCATTGTATTTGGGGGGAGATACCTTGCATTCTTTGTAGGGAAACTAAGCTCTCATTCACTTCAAATTCAGAACTGGGCTCAGGTAAGGAACTACCCGCATCATTCTACATGAGCAACATTTACAGGATACAAAATTCAGTGAATTAACCTGCTTATTATGGCCGAAGGAGTTCAAGAGCACAAAAGTTTCGCAACGCTACTTGCTGAACTCATCACATCTTAGCTCCTCATTTCTCACCAAAAAAACGAATCCTGGTCCCATCTGTTTCAACTGTAATCAATCCATATTCATTTCTCCCTTTCCTTTCTGTTCCCTCAAGCTGAATTTCACAGAAACGGGTCTTTATTAAAAGATTATTTTTCCTCTTTGAGGATCACTAACACAGAAGGCCTCTGATACCAATCCAATCACCAAAAGTTATGGAGACCTGCCACCGCACTAACCAGACGGGTCCAAGTGAGGTCACTCTATTGTTAGGAAAAATAGAAACCAGAGCACAGAAAACCATTTTGAAGGGAAAGGAAATATCAGCTCAGACAGGCTCAGGAAGCGGGGCTTGTCACTGGAATGAATTTGCAAAAGATGAAAGGGGACAAGCTACACTCCAACCAAATGATCGGTTGACAGCGTATTTAGGATATAAACAGAAAAGGTCTTCTCTAAATAGATCAGCTCTTTAATGCTTTGGAAGGCATTGTTTGCAGGCTCTGCCACACAATAAATTGATTTACCAAAATGTCAAGTTGGAGGGAGGAGGCAAGAAACAGGAGTTGAATTCCTCCCAGAAGAACATAAACTACATAACTGTACTGAAAAAGGCAGCTGAAGGATTTACTGATCTGCTGGAGTATTTAATGAAATTATTCTCCCGAGCATAGTCTTTATGAGCTGGATCATTACTATCTCTCCCCCAATAACTCGCTCCTTTCTCATTATGCAAAAAAACTTCACATGAATACCTTCATACTCATCATTTCAATCACTTGTGCAACTGGAAGATTGCTGCTTAAAAATCATCTTACGCTTCCACTTACCCGACACAATCCCGTTTAAAATATCTAAAATCCAAATCTGAACATCCCAAAACACAGAGTGTAGTAGTGTTTTGTGGCAGGACATCAAGTCCATTCTTATTACACAAGAACGTTTTGTATAATCTTTAAAGTTAATTAAATGTCCAATCTGACCATAACTTTTGTATGATATACTAAATTCAGTTCACCATTAACAAACATAACCATAACAAACAGCTGAACTGTAAAACACACAATAAAAAGGTGGGATCTCTGGAAAAAAAATTCAAACTGAATTCTTACTTCAAAGGTAAGGAAAAATACATATTTTAGCATCAACTCACCACTACAAATTTTATTCTACAGATGAGAGCCTCTTACATTTTAAAAGAAGTTTATAAAAGCAAAATTGTTGGCTTTACTTTTGAAAATTGTCAGCTTTACCTATGTTTGAATCGTCACATACCCCGAAACATGATCACTGCAGATTTTTATCTTGCCTATCTGCAAGTTCACCAAGGTCAGAAGAGACTGGAATAAGCAGTTAGCAGGGGTCAGGCTTGATTGAAACCTCCCGAGCTTTACCATTTACCACCCACTGCACGCCGCTGATGAACTCTCAAAATACACATTCATAAGGGTTTTCTTCCAAAGTTTCTTTGGAACACAGCAGGTATCTCATAACCCAGACGCACCACATCCCCAAAATCCAGGAGGAAGGAAAGAGGCAGTGTCTATCCGGAAGGGAACAGCGTATCGTACACGACAGCTTTCTGCACTGCTGGAGTGGTACACTTCCCACGCCTGACCTACTGGGTGCAGATTCCTTACAGCACACCACTTCACCTTTTAAGTCTCCATGGCCCTTCTGAAAATAGGATTTCAAAGTAATTAAAAGAAACTTACTCCCTAAAGTGCTCCTTTGATACAAGCTGAGTAAAAGCCACCAGTGTGGCCACGTAGACGGACACTGTATTTCAATGTCTATGGATGCTCTTTCACCCAGCACGTAACACCCACCACTGCACTACACTTGTCAAATATCCAGCAAGAGATAGTCTCCCTGTCTCATCCCTGATTTTTGGCCATAACTGTCTCTCAGTACCATTAATGCAATGCGTGAACGGAAACGGCAAGCTGTAAGCGAACGCACGGAAGATTCAACAACTACGCCAAGGAAGCAGAGGCTGCCTGAACCTCTGCTAGCTCACTTGTCAGGAGGTACAGAACCAACCCTGAGTCAACAGGGGCTCCACCGACACAATAAAAAAGGCTCAAGTAAAAGAGCTGGTAAAACATGACCGTAATGAGTATCCTTCCCTCGCTTCCACTGAAAAAGGCAACACAAAAAGAACACTTCCTCGATACAACAAATCCTCTTAGTATGAGTGTAGAACTACTAGAAATGGCTCAGGGATTACAAACAGAAGAGGCAAAGGATGCATAAGATCATACCTGGGAAGCAAGCTAGGCTTACCCAGTATTTGATGAAATGCAGACTGCACTGAGGAAAACTTATTGTTCCTGTTTTAAAATTCGTCCCTATGTTATCATCTTTACTTTTCCTGCATTATTCTTTTCCCAGTTAAATGATCTCAAAAGAAGAGGATGCTACCCACACTTTTTCTCTTCTAATGCATATAAAATATAATAAAAATATTCAAGAGCATGAAGAGCACTTCAGCATGCATTACTTCTCAAATTTCAGAATGAGAAACACCTGAAAAAACAACTGTTCAGCACAAGACCAAGAAACACAACAGATTTAAACAGTTCAATATTACTTATTGCAAAAATCTGTGAAATTGTATTTTCTGACTGAGTATACTTTTACAGTATCTTGCCAATGTGAACGCTTTGTATTGCTGGAAATAAGATGCCTGGTTTAGTTTACAGTAGAAAACGGCTACATCTTAAAAGGCATTACAAGTGGAGGCACTAGAACATAAACGAGTTTTGTGCAAATACAGAAAAAATATAGGCCAGTGCACTGATGTAAGCAATTCTGGCCTCAAGTGCAAGGGAATTAAGTTTGAAGGCAACAGACAGTCCTCCTTGAGTAAAGGTTTCAAAACGCAACCTTTCCGCTAAGGGAGCTGACAAATATATAAATACAACTTAAGAATCCTGATTTTTGGAGGAGAGGACTGTTATAGCCCACGGAAAAAACATACTATTTCCGCTACAGTAAGGAATTTATTTCACTCGTAGTCTTCATGTTATCATTCTGTTAGTATTACAATATGTAATACTGTCTTAATATATAAAAAGTCTTAATGTATAAAAATTATGAATTCTGCAAATCGGCTTTCTTAGGCAATCTCACAAGGCAAAGATTCGGATCAAAAGAAATTTCACCTGGGAAGAAGCAATGGGCCTACAGCAACCTTCCCAAGAATCTGGGAACCTCAAGATCCCTCAAGGCTGTCGGCCGGAGGAACACTTACTGACGAGGGTGCTCTGGCTCAGCTACGGCTCCGTGCCTTCCTGCGGGGCAACTACCCGCGGGGGAGAACTGGCATTTGCAGATGAGACACAGAACTGACACACTGATTACTTGCGACCTGCAGAAGTAGTATGGCACCTTCCATAAAACAAATCAATACATAAATAAATCAGTCTGTCTATCCAATTCGGCACCACATTTCAATTCTCCACCTTCTTCTGCGAGAATAGCAACCTGCATTGGTAAAACTGATTATGTGTCAGCGGCAACAAGAAAAGGTCTTGACACTTAATTCAGTAGGTTAGGGAAAGTTTGTTTTGTTTTGTTTTAAGAACAAAATCCTTCATTGTATTCACAACATACAGGCAAAGTACTGCTACAGAAGAGCAGATGAAGGAAAGATATCCATTTGCAACATTTCAAAAATTGCTAGCCTTCAAAACAAATTTAACAAGTTCCTGTAGACTTCTTCACTTTTTTTGAAGCATTTTCTTTGTAAAGGAGTCAGATAAGCCCTGGTAGAGCGTAAATACTTTGAGCGTATGATTAAGAAGCACTTTGCAGTTCACTGCATATCTGTATTGAAAATGTGGGAGGGTAAACCCAGGTGTTTTGAGGTCTTTCTGATTGACATATTTATCCTTATAGGTGGCAGTTGCCTAAGTTAAATGCACAGTCTTAGAGTTGAACAGCATTAGTAGATAAAAGTTAGTTTTTCAGAAAATAAAATCAGAATAAAATCCACCCTGCATCTTTCCCTTCTGTGTTCTCTTTCCTCTCCCCAAATACACCTGGCGGGAAATACTAAACACAAGGCAGTCCAACAGAACATAGTAAAGAAACAGAGGTAGACAACTATCACTTAGTTTTTAGAGTAGCAAACAGACACCACTATCAATCCTACAATAGGATAAGCAGCAATACCCTTTTTCTTACATTCATAAGAGAACAAGTTTTCATACTGCCCATGTAAACATTAACAAAAAAAAGGAAAGAAACCGCCTTTGAAGAATTAAAGTACCTATCGAATTTTTTTCACCCTTATGAAGACAAAAGGTTATCAATCTAGACAGATCTATGGCTTATCTGTTTTATCTCCAAAGAAAAAGATCAATAGAAAGACAAAATAAAGTAAAAAAAAAAAAGAAATAATAGAAAAACCCCATAGCAACTTCTTTCATGCGATGATGCCTCAGTGCTTGCACTGGAAGAGATGGGAACAATCTACCCTTGCTCCCCTTCCCCTTCAGTCATGATTATACACCTCCATCACATCCTTGTTCTGCCATTCCTCCTCCAGGCTGAGAGTCCTAGCCTACTTAGTTATTCTTCACCAAGAAATTATTTATATGTCTAAAATTAGATCTCTGCTGAATTTGGCCTGGATTTCATGAAATCTTAACAATGGGGAAAAAAATGGGGAACTAATTCCAAGGGAAAATGAACAGAATGTTTTTCTACCTCCTATGTTTCAGTGGAGAAACTGAAAAGTCTTTTTATAAAAGACACTCAGGAAAAAGAGAAACTGTCCACACATCACCATTGCCACTTAAGCACAGGGGGAAAGGCACATCCCAGCCGTCATGCGAACTACGGGGCACCACAGCCGTAGGTCAGAACCAGGACTAGACTCACACCTTCCACCTCTGGGAACACTGTGCCTCCAAGGAGAATAAAAACCAACCAAAGCCAAACAAACCAACCAACCCCAGACCCAGAATTTCCAAGAGCTATGAGGTGAACATTCATAGTTTAGTTCTATCAGCTGTATAGTCTTTGCTGCTACACCGATGTGTCAAATGCTAATCAGGAAAGCAGCAACGCATCACATCTTAAAAATCTCCACTCGGGTATGGAAAAAGCACTGGTATTTTTTTTTCTAGTTGTAGTTTTTCTGTGATCATACGAATGTGACTTTAACTCAGGTCAGGAGTCAGTTATTACATTCTTGTCTGCTCCATGACCCAGCCCTGTTTAAACACCTCTTGCCTTGCACCCTTTCATCTCTTCCATTAACTCACCTCTCTAACCTTTCCCTGAGAAATCTTTCTCAATTTACTCTGATCTTCAAGTAGCACAGACAGTACCCTAGCCTTCAGAGACAGAGATGGGACAAGACACTCATCTTTTCCCTACCCACCAGGAGAGGTCATTAATAGCAACGGAAAAAACAACTACAATGTATTATGTCCATGTCTAATAGTTTCAAATAGCTGTTGAGCTAAAACTCTGTATCAGGCTTATATATCACTGGAATGCAATGATAGGAAAAGTTTTTGTGTAGAAAGAAGGCTTGTATGTCACCTTGTAACAGTGAAAGATCCATTAGGATATTCCTCAATGGATACAAATCATTTGTCTCTCTACGGAGGAGTCATTTTAACGCCCACGCTCCCAAGCAAAAGCAGGAATCCCTTGATGCCCCGCTTATAGGAAGCAGGTAGTCAGGGCTGCATGCAAATGAAATCAAGAAAACACAAAAAAACAAATAAACAAANGAGAAAACACAAAAAACCAAATAGACAAAAACACCAAACAACAACAAAAAACAAACAAACAAAAAAAAACAGGCAGAGAGCATAAAGAAGGAGAAACAAAATACTGTGTCAGATTTGTACATGGATCTGCAGAAGCAGCTGATGATTATAACTTATTTGTATGCCAACCTGAAGGCAGGCAATTAAGACACCTTCAAAACCATGCTGAAGCTAAGCTGTTGCCACCACCGTTACTCTTCAGGTCTGATTTCTGAAAAAAACCTGCCCTTAGGGAACAATATACAAAAATAGAGTGACCGTGCTCTTTTACCATATCCCTCCTCTTCTTCAAAAATAATTTGCTTTACAAGAGACGATGAATGCAAAGGCCATGCAGAAGGTTAGGTGAGAGCACAATACTCTTGGGAGGCAAAGAAGAGTATTTTTACACACTGGTGAGGAAAAAAGGTACTTTTGAAATCAACATTTAATAAAACAGAACAACTGCATTTCAAGCCCAAAGTTCTGCTGCACAGACATATGGCACATAATAAAATGGAAATTGGTCAGAACTGCTGAAATATCATAGCATAAATGAAATTATTTTCTAACAGAATAGTTAGCTACTGGGAACATTTCCTGCCTCTGTATACCAATCACTGCTTAATTACTGTCAGGCCACCACACTTCCCAAAGTAACACCAGAAGGTAATTTATAACACCGGTAAATGAAACGTCTGTTATGTCAATAACAAGAAGCATAACTGTTTGTTAGAAACTTGGTTTTAATTCAATAGATAACAGCCAGGAAAACAGCGTGATTGATACTGTTAGTTACTAAATTAATCATCTAGCGTAATCTAATAATATTTAATAACAGAAAGTTTATTTATTTCTTATGGATGAGCAAAGTACTGGAAGAAAGATTATTATCCTTGATTACAGAGCTCTAAAAGGGCAACGTATTATGGCACTAGTAGCTGCTTCATCATCTATTTGCTGCTGGGCAGACAAACAGTCAACTGACAAAGGCAGAGATCTGCTACTTTTAAGAGCACAGGCCTCCCAAGTAATTTTGGGGGGGATTATTTCACTGCAATCACACAAACATACAGAAGAGATAGAAGAGTGTTTCTAGAAGCCAGAGGTTTCCAATGGTTTGAATCCCCCCTCCCTGACAGTCTGAAGTCCCCTGGATAAATTAGCTTTCCCATAAATGTCTGCCTCAGAATAGTTTTGCAATACAAAAGTAGTTTATTCCCTAGGGACAACGAAAGCTAGCAGAACATCAGAATTCCAGCATTTATGTGAGCAAACTCACTTTCAGAAAAAACACAGCAGTTGGAATACTTGACTCATCAATACCTGACCATCGAGCCTCACATGCTTTTCAGAACTATTTTCACTGGTTCTGCTACTCTCTTCCACCTCATAGTAGGATACACCCCATTTCCTGGCTGAAGTGAAAGAAAATTAAATTTTGCTGAAAGCTAGAGCAGAACCAGAGAAAAACCCCTCATCCATTTCTACTCAGAGCTGCCTCCTGCAAAGCCCCAGGCTTCAAGGACAGTCTAGCATTTAAGGAAAAATGTCTTAATTTTGTTCCTCGGACAATTTTAAGCTCATGTGATAAATCTGGAGAACAGCTTGCCAACTACATATTCTAAGGAGGAAGAAAATCATGGCGTAAGAGGAACAAATTTCAGTAAACACATCAATTATCTTCAAATTAGGGATTCCGAAACAAGAGCCACAAGGGACAGAGTCCTCCTCCCGACAGACTGAATCATTGCAAACTGGGTCCTATGATCCATAAAGCCCATCGTTGTAAAAGCGACCCGACGTGAAGCTCTAGATCCATTAGTATATTTTACTCTAAGTCTTTAATGAGATGGAGTAAGTCCCAAAACAAATAATAAAGCACAAGTCTGCAACTGTCAGCAGAACATGCTTAGTGTAGTTCTGGCCACATATGCACTATCCTTTTTTATACATATATATACACACACACATATATATAGTTCCCAGCAACATTTGCATCATCAGCATATGCAGTAGAATCCCTCAATGCTCATTTTCAAGATCCACTCAGCATCTTGAAAACTGCTTAATAGTCTCTCTTGATGGTCTGATGTATATGATTTGAAATTTTAAAATGAGGCCATGCGAAGTCATAACATAACGGATAATAGCCAAGAACAACTTTGAACAGGACATTTGATTTAGGCAGTAAGAAGGAAAATGAAGTATTATAGCAATTTGGGAATTCTGATTCTCGAAAAGTACAAGCATTTCCAAAAGAGCTTTCTCTGTGTTATTTTTACTGGCTAAGTCACTAGAATCCCTTCAAATTCTTCATTCAGGATGCTTCTTTCCTCTTTAAAATAACTTCCATGGTAGTGCAAAATGTAAGATATTTATCATAACCAGTGTCTCCTGTAATTCTAATTGACCAGTACCTAAACTTCACTGTTTAATTCTCATTGTTCATGTACAAGCATGTTCAGTTGAAAGAGTTTAAGCCTTGCAGTTTCATTTGATCATACGGGAAGGCACTGAAGTATCAAAAGTGGAAGGTGTTCTAGGCAATTTAGCCTTTAATTAATCTAAACTTGGAACTAAAATTATGATATGCAATTTAATTTTATGTTTTAATCAGTCTCTTAATATAGCATTTTAATCTCCAGAAGCACGCACTCACATTTGGAAGGGTGCACTATAAGGCTCATCTAAGCTCTCCACATCACTTGAAAACAAGCCCTGAATTTTAATTAACCCAAGAACAACAGGTCAAACTAAGCTCTGCACTAGTGAGAATTGAGGGAAAACCTCAAAACTTCACCTCACTTAAAACAAAGAAACTTAATTTTCCCAAAAATCATATGAAACAACATTAGAAATTAAAACCTTCATCATAGACAGCACTTAGCAATGCTAAGCAAGGCGGGGTGGGGGGGGAAAGGGGAAAGAAATGTTGCAACATTGCAACCTGCTTGGAAAACCATTCTCAGTGGGAAAGTGCACATCACATCTATTCTGCCACAGGTCAGTGTGCAATTTAAACAGAAAAATTAGCTGAAAACGTGTACAGACATAGACAGTATAAATAGTGAAAATTGGAAGTGTAATGCTCTGGCCTTGCTATTGGGCTACATTTGTTACCTGACCTTCTCGAGTGAGATGCCTGCCGCTGAGATTTCTTTTTACTGATCACATTCGCCCCACTTCGGTGACTGGACAGCCATCATTAACACACTGAGAGCAAGAAGATAGCTTAACGGTCAAAACAGCGGAGAACGGAGTCTTTACTCAGAATTGTAGAGAAGCAGAAGCTGATCTACTTGCATCCTCACCTGTCCCCAACAAGAATCGGCTCCCTCTGCGCCACAAGTACTTTCTCGTGTCTCTCACTTAAGCACGTAGTTGCGCACTATTGAAAGTTTGCTCTACAGGATCAAGTAAACATCTCCATCCTGGGAGAAATTTTAGATGTGCAAACCAAATCAAGAAATCCTTCCACAAAGTTTTATACACACAGTTCAACAATATATACCAGTTTAAACAAGAAACAAAAGCTCAAACATTTGGAATACCGCGTGTGTCCAATACACAGCAAGTTTTTCTACTGAAATGAATACCAGAGAATAAAAATCTCTCACAAGTTTTTAATCACCAAGATGATTTAATCATCAAGGTGACTAAAAAGGTTTTATTTCAGAGTCAACTCGCCTAGGTTTGCGACTGATGGACACCAAGCAACACAAACAGAACCTGTGACACACTGCGGCTCACAAAGGTGTGGAAGCTCCTCCCTCTGAAAACTCAGGGTAAGTTCAGATCTACAGGGTTTGTTACTAATCAGCTGTCAGGGACGTCAGTAACATCTTCTAATTTAAGTAAATCCAAAAGCAAATGGTCCATCCACACATACTGTTATACAAAGCACGTGCCAGCTAGGTGCTGCCTTCAGGCTCTTGACAGGATGCCAAAGCGGTCCACGGTGGCAGACCTTTTGG
This sequence comes from Pelecanoides urinatrix, assembly GCA_013400755.1. Taxonomy (NCBI): domain Eukaryota; kingdom Metazoa; phylum Chordata; class Aves; order Procellariiformes; family Procellariidae; genus Pelecanoides; species Pelecanoides urinatrix. Next base: position 67,894 of record VZTQ01011535.1, read on the forward strand.
TCACACAGTAAATAAAACTGTCAGAACAAGAAAAATTAATAGTTGGAGTGTGAAAAAAATTTTAATTTAACTTGATCTTGTACATTGATTTAGCCTCTAGGGCAAACTAAAATTACTTGGCTCTTACCACCCTAGAAACATCCAAATCATTGTCCAGTGTGATTCATGTTCCAGGCTGAATCATCTGGACCAATTAAGAAAATGTAACTCACTGACTCTGTTCTAAACCACCACCACCCTGGCTCGCTTGATACAGCGACGCTGCTTTGAATCTCTGTGGTCACAATGAGCGAGAACAAAAGAAGCGTTCAGCCAGCCCGCTCAAAAACTTAGGAGCTCTTTCTTTGTCTCACAAAAACATGGAGATAAAGGATCTGGCGTTGCTCTCCGATACCACGTGCTGGTAAAACATTGCAAGCTTGCAACAGTAGAATCACCTTGTTCAACAAAGTTGGGGGAAATAGAAAAGAGACTCTGGATTACGCAATCTATGTTTATGAAAAAAAATCCAGAGTAGCAACAATAAACAATTCAGAGTAGTATTACTCAACATGAGTTGAAAACACACATCTCTACAGTTTCAAATTGCTAGGAATTTAAAAGGTGACCTTCTGGCTCAAGTAATAACACCAGAACTACCATTCAGGCATTCCCTAACACATACAGCTGGAAGGTGAACACACCACTTGATTTCTTTACTTGCAATTATAAGACACTTACCTGTCTCAGAGGTAAGTAGACACTGAATGACAGACCTGAAAGAAACAGTGAAACAAATATCCCTCTTCTGCACAGTTATTCCCAAATAATTGCTCCAAACTATCCATAAGCAATAAGGATTCACAGCTCCCATTAGTCAACAGCAATTATCTTAATCAATAGCCCCTAGTTCTTAAAGAACTATCTTGCCCTTACACAAGTTATAGTTTTAATCCAGTCTTTCTCAAGATCAGATTCCCTTTACCTTCCCCATACAATGCTTATTCCATAGCTACAGTCAGCACTTCACCTTCTAAGCACATTTAATTTTGCCCTCCTTCTGCCTCCCTTCCTATTTACCCCACACCAGCAACTGCAGAACCAAGTACACTGAAACACTTATCATAGGTACAGTAAACTTCACTTGTCTTCCTATCTAGCTCATGGATAAAGAGCACACTAAAAATTCAGAGTTACAAAGAAAAAAAAACAAAACCATAAAGTTTTTGCACATCAAGGCAAATTAACCTAATGTTAATTTCACAAGTAACAAATACAGTCTTAGGGGACAGCCATGAAAACATTTATAAAATTTTAACCGGTGACAACCTTGGAGAGAGGTAGAGAGACTAGGCATACAGAGTTCCTTTGAGCAGCTATCGAATATTACGTTGTCTAATGCAGAAAGATTCATTAAGAAATGTCACGAGAAAGAGTCTACACTTAGAACGGGTTTCACTGATCAGCAGGTAGTGAAAACGTGAGAGGTTTTCCGCCCACAGTGGTACAAGAGTGTGTGAAAGAACCACACTGAGATGATCTTTCAAACATCTGACACCCAAGAAGCAACAGCTAGGTCCAACTACAAGGTACAGGTTGTTCTTGCATCTTTCCAAGGAGAAACCTACTGGCCAAAGGCCAGGAAGCCATCTAGAGCAACATCACTCCCCCAGAAAAACAATTCCCAAAACTAAATACCCTGCTTCTAACCATTTCACTTTGAATTCTGGCCATGACTCATTCCAAGAGCAGTGAAAAAGTCAACAATTTAGACACATCTCTATCTAGCCTCAAAGATAAAGGAATAGAAATGACAACTGTCACACTTGAAGATGATTATCTGTGAAAGTTAGATCTTTGCACAATTTTTATTGCCCTTTTCAAAAGTTGATGATTCAGAAAGAACTGGCAGGAAAGACTGGATACTCAGCAAATGTGGCTTTGCTTATTTTCATCATAAAGATTGGTGGTAATCATATTTGTAAGTGTGACCGGCTCCTTTCCCAGGAACAGATCACATCACCCTTCCTGGCCATGCTCTGTAACATTCAATATATAATCAACTGTCCAGTAGTGAGAAAAACTGCAGAACAGGGTGTCACAAGGCAGCCAAATCCATCCATCTTCCTTGTAATTCTGATGGTACTTCATGCACAAGCACACAAGGGAAAACAGCCAAGTAAAGCTCAAACAAAAATAAAGCATGGGCAAAGGAGAAAAACTGAGTAACTTCATTTGAGACACATCTGCCCTCTGTGGCTCTTTTCAGTTGGAGAGAATCGTCCTCCGCCTGCCACAGGGACACAACCCCCAGTTAACCCAGTCCCATCTAGGTCTGATCACGGTGATCTGCGTGGCCTTCACGCTTCATTTCTGTAGCTAACTGCAGCTGTAAATTAAGATGAAGACCAGGAAGCCGAACAAGCCTCAGGTGAGTTACTAAGCAAGACTGGTACTTGTAAGTACGCTACTTGGCTGCTCTGTGCAGGAGAACAACTATTCCGTTCTGTGTTCACTTAATGATAATTACCTCAAACTTCAACCACCACAACAGGTTGCACATAGCCTCTCCCTCAGACCTCTGACTGCCAGAAACCAGCAGTAAGTGTCTGAACTAAAAAAGACTGTAGTAGAGTCACTGGATTTGGCTTGCTTGTAAGGTTTTATGTGCAGAATGTTACTTCAGAGAAGAAAATGGAATTAAGACTTATAGCCATTAAGAGAAAAACGCAGGCCTCCTCTCTGTCCTCCACCAGAACCGCTAACCACGTACCAACCTTTTCCTTACACGGGATTAGCTTTAGGCCAAACGACTCCTTTACTCTCCCCCTCAAAAAGCTTATTCCGTAGGTTCTGCTGCAGTTCAGAGTGAGATGCGCAGAGCTGAGCGCTTGCAGCACAACACACAACAGGCCAAAATCTTTTCTTTCAGTTTGTGGATAGTGTAAAAAGAAGCTTCTACTTCAACTTTTTACATTCATTGGTAACCTCCTGAGTACTAAGGAAGTTCCCGTTAGTTTGTAACCAACGGTTACCTGCAGATGTCACAGAGAATTGCTGTGGCTTTGCATTAGAACATTAACATAGCGAGGCTGGTGTTACTTTGGGCTTTCCATCATCTTTCAGAACTGGAGGTACATTAACGTAAATTCCACAAGGAAAACAACATTCTGCATTGTTTTTTTTCCCCTGTAAGTTTTCAAGTTGTGACTTAGTTACACCAAAACAGTCCAATTCTTCTACTGAAGATTCAAATGAATTCTACATTTTTTTTTAAATAAGCCAACATGTAAACAGAACAATCTACTTCTAGATGATGACTATATGACTTGAGATAGGTAGTAATAATGTATTTCAAGAGCATGATGAATAGCCTTCAGCAATTTAGTCAACAAAATTCTTCCATTTGATATTCCTTCTGAGAAATTATAAAACAAATACTAATCTGATGTTGGCAAGCTGTTCATAATCTACTCCTAATCACGTATACAACACGATTTTTAAAAAATGCTTAACAAATCAACATTTAAAAATAAAACCACTGCTTGTGACATGTAATATCACCCAAACTGTGTGTTATTTTTCCCCTCTAAATCAAGACTCGGTTTGCAATTCAATACGGTATTCGATTTATCACTTCCCTAGTGCCCTATGTAACGAACAGAAGAGAGGCAAGCCAACACGGACTACACAAATAACCTTTTCCAAAACAAATCAGCTTTTAGAACTCTTCTACATACTCTGTGCTCTGCCATCCCAGAGAAAGAAAACCCCTCTTGAAACGAAAGCACGAGAGGACTTGTTTGCAGCATGACTAAGAACGCAGTTATCCTTCTCCCAAACACGGACTGTGGAGATCCGAGCTAAATGGCAGTCGTATGGAAACGCCATAGCTACTAGAAGCAAATCCTTTAACAAGTCACTAGGAAAAAACCAGCATCAGTATTTGACATTTATAAAGACATGAACACAATTCTATCCATATCCTTTTAAAAGTGCATCCTCATCACATTTCTGCCAGGGCCCAGAGGGCACTAATTGGCCTCCCCATCCCAAATCAGGCTCATCCGGGTTTCCCCAGGCCCTCGGTCCTGCCCCCGCGATGCTGCAGGATGCCAGCCTCCAGCCCTGCCGCGGCCGCCGGGCCCCACCTGGCCCAGGACATGCCCCATCCCCACAGAGGGGACGATGGGCTGGCCTCAGGGCTGCTGGGACAGACCCTGCCCTGCAAGCCCGGTCCCCCCCAGCTCCCCAGCCCCAGCCAGCTGCTGGCCCTCGCGCCACCCCGACTATCGCATTTCTCATCTACATCTTTTTTCGTCTCATAAAAATATACCCCACAACACACACAAAAGAGAATTTTAAAAAAAAAAACCAAAACCTATTGCTACTAAGATTAAACCTCCAACATCATGCACATGCCATTAAATCAGCTTCCTTATCCCGTACTTCCAGGTAGACCAACACAAGCACTCCTGACTGCATGGCCAGAAGCACCTTCCTGAACCCACCAAAAGCCCATAAGCAAACCTTTATCTATTTTACACCGGGCCCACTCCCACGACTCTCAGATTTTAATGCCACACAGAACATTTCACTCTCATCATGCACAACACAGGCACTCTTATTTAACTAAGCAATACCCACAATAACTCCAACCAGCTGTGGCTCAAACATGAGAAATTTTTCAAAAGAATTCTCGTTATGAATAGTTTCAAAGCAACAGGAAATTTATAACATTCCTTGCTAATTTATTTCAACGGTTGATTACCTTCAGTAAAATATTTATAGCTTGTTTACAATTTGAACTTTAGCAATTTTTACTTCCAGACATTATATTCTGTTACACATTTGACTGCAAGAATAAAGGCCCTCTAGCACTAAAAACTATTTCCAAATAAAAATAATTAATTTTTAATTGATTTGTCTTTATTAGAAGTATTAGCATCAGAAGAGAATTTACTGGAGACTAGGAAATATGTTTGCATGTCTTCTTTTGGTATTCTGGCTCACAGCCTGCCATAGAAACCGGCTCTGGTCCCCCCCCCCCAGTTTACATGCTGCTACACACAGAGGTGGCCAACGAAACTTCATTACACAAATGCTGCTGGGCCAAAACCCCCTCGCAAGGCAATGGGTACAGGGGGCCCAGGCACCCAGCAGTTAGGCTGAGCTCTACCCAATGGCACCAAGGAGGAACACAGATCAGCCTGGATCAGAAATGTTACCCTACAAGTTATTAATTTTCCCTTTTTTTCTTATTAATTTTCTTTCTCCTTATGTAAAGTGCATTGGTGTTACATAGCACTTATTTTTAAAACTTTAGTATTAAAATATACTTTTTTCATCTCAGTTTTAAACTTCAGAGACTGTATAAGGGCTACAATACTGTGAAAGTCACAGGTGTACACGCAGGGAGCTTCCAATATGCAATCTGCCCACTCCATTTGGTTCTTTACCCTTTTCACTGGGTGGCACAAACCACCCAGTTTAGAAGGCCCAATTTCCAGTTTCTCCTCATCTTAACAGACTGATGACGAGTTCAGCAAACAAGGGTTGCAGCAAAACCATTCACATTCCTAATGATTTGAATTTTACTCTATACTTCACCTGGAGGACATTTAACAAATCCTGAAATAGTTCAGACATTGCCACCAGAGCTGCTTGAAACCGGCCCAAGCAGATAAATTACAGGCAATCAGTGATTATAACCAGGCACTTTGCACCTCCAGTAATAAAAGCTAGGTTTCCCCTGACTTCTATTAGAGGTTACCAAGAGAGATTGTAACAGCCACCAGAATTCAGCTCTTCAGTAATTACGGTCCAGGAATTAACAGAAATAATATAGTTAAGGTTAAGTTGTGGGACGGGTAAGGGGTAGAAAACCAACACATAGTTTTCAGCAGTATCCATCTCTTAGTAGTACAAGCTAAAAATACATTCCTGGCTTTGTTGTACATTGATACAGGGATCCACAGTGAAGCCATAGAAAGATGTTACCATCTCCTCTGGCATCAAAGCTACCAATCTTTAGAACATCAAAATGAACTACTAGTTCATTTGTCCCCCTCCGGTGCTTTGAAGGAACACAAGAGATGCCTCTCCGTTCGGGAACGCAGAACTTGCATTCTCACCGGCTAAAGCAAAAACGGAGCAGAGAGCAATGCACAGAACAGGGGGGACACGCAGGCTACTCTGTTGATTTGGGGAGCACCAGGTATAGAACAAAAATTTCATCTAGCCTCTACCTTGCCCCACAAGAGCCACCAAAGTGCAGCTGAAGACACAAGGTGCTGAAGAGGGAGCTGTGCAAAAAGTATCATGAACACTGCAGGAATGCTGGGGGAGCGGGGGGGAAACACAAACCTTTGATGCAGATAAAAAGAACAGAAAGGGGAACTGTCTTCTCAGCAGCTCTAACCCACTGCTCAACAAACCTAGTTTTCTTCACTCTATATATCCCACCTCATACACTGCCACTGTGTATTCAGTAACTATTGACATGCACGAGTTATTTGCTTCATAGGCACACATCAGGCTACAGGTACAAATATTCGTGTCCAGGAGCATTTTCATTGAAACTGGTTCAGCCTATGTCATTAGATTAGTCATACGAATTGCTGATGTCTGCTACTATGATCCAGTTTTGGCCAAATATACACAGAATAGCAAAATTCAAAGAAGCTACCAAGAGAGAACATCCCACATGTTTTCATTCTGCATCTGAAAGCACAACACTAGAGGAAAAAAAACTGAAGGAAAACTTAACACTCTCAGTCATATTCAGTATAAACCCAAAAGCTGGATGCTTGAAGGAGGGAAGAACCAAAAAAGCTTTCTTTTCAAAAAGAGCGAACAATTCCGAGTATCCAGGGGCCTGTAATGAAAGCAAGCTAATTTCTGGGTTTCCACGGACAAAACAACACTAAGTAATACAAAGCAAGAGGTGCAAGACAACAGACATGAAGGTCAGGCATATCCTAAGGTCGTGTTTTCTCAATTTGGTTTTTTTTGTAGCTTTGCAATAAATCGTGTAACTCCTCATCCTGTGGAATAAACAGAATTTTTCTTGGTAAACCTTCTAGTCAAGTGGATGAATCTGAACTCCCTTGCCCTGGAGGTACAGAGATCAAACAAACTGTTGCAGAAGTATCCTCCAATCTGAGCTCCTACTATAGGGATATATTCTCCACTGAGGTGCAGGAATCCTGAGGAAGAGGAGTAGTATCAGGAAAAGGGAAGACAACTCTCCTGTTGAGCATTAACTAGTGAGGACAGCAAGGAGATAGGTCACAACTTTAGAGAAACCACGACCATCACACAATGCTCAGGGACTTCAAGATCATTTAGGCCGTCTGAATGTATTTCCAGTTAAGCAGCTTATGAATATAAACAACCAAACACTGTCACAAACACACCAAATCAAACCCAAAGGCTGCGAGAAAAGTACAGCCACTGAAACTAATAAATGTATTTGTTGCCAGGAACCTGCCTCTCCCTCACAAAAAGTTACATGTATATATTAACTGTAAACAGTGTATTCTGCACTTCAAAGATGTGACAATGACAGATGTTATTGTATCTTCACTGGAGTAAACACTCATTAGGGCAACTACACAGAAATATCCCCGCTGCCCCAAGTTCTTGACTGCAAAGCAAGCAAGTGTACACATGCACAGTACCAAGAACCAGAGACACACAAAAAACCCTGTAAAAGGATAATCCCTTCCATTTAGTCTCCAGTTTCAACCATTTCCCCCTTACCATGCATCTTCTATATTTCTCCATTTTGCTATCATGAGAATCATTGAAAGATGAGACTATTCACATGGCACTTTTGACCAGCAAAGTTATAAGAAAAAAGCTTTCTCTTGGCAGCAAATGTTTGTGGAGTTTAGATGATAGTCTGGATTTGAAGAGCTCTTTTAATTAAATAATCATAGCTCTAAAACTTTTTATGGTTAGGTTAGCTGAGCTTTCCCCATCTGCAAAAAGAGCTTCAAAAGCATGAATTCTTCCTCACTTTATTTGCAAGTACCTCTACACGTAATGCATCACAACACAGTAACTGAAAAGGTTCTATATAAAGCAGCTGATGGTTTGGGTTTTCTAATTAAATCCGAAGTACAAACTCGTATCTGCTCTGTACACTTACAACAAGCCAAGAACATAGATACAAAAGAGGAACAGATCTTAGCCCCTTCCACAAGCAACAATCCATTTTGCAGGCAAACTATCGTCCTCCTGGAAGGGATGTGCTTTTGATGAACAGAAAAAAGGATCGCTTCTGGCCGAGGTCTCCTACACCGCAATGAGCTTATTATGTACTTGCTCACTTCAAGCATTATCACTGGTTAATTTGTGTATTATCAACATCAAACGAGCCCTCAGAAACATCTCTTAGGAGTGTGGGTTATACATTTTCTTTTATGAAAATGAATAAAAGTTTGGACTTCTCCATCTATCTCTGCTCTTTCTTCTGTGCAGTAAACAAAATCAGACATGCTCAAAAGTACAATTGTTCCTCTTTTCACATATACATAACATGGTAAACGAATGTGGATTAATCTGAGGTTAATGCACATGCTTTCTACATTGGTGGACAGCTGCTTTTTCAAAGGATGGTATGTTCCTAAAAATAATCCCCATATATTTTCTTCCCCTCCTCTTTTTTACCTTTTCTCAAAAATCACCTTACTGGGAAAGTTCACAAGAGCCAGGAGCCTTAAAGGAAGACAGTCTTAAGCTTTTTGGATCAGGGAAGACAGATCCACATTACCAAGGACCGTAATGGGACGAGACCTATAAAACTCCTTCAGCCCAAGATCTGAAGCAGGAAGCATCCACGTGGCTGAGAGCTCACAGAAACACAAGAACCTTGGTAAGAGTTAAGTGAAGTAACACAAACAAGTACCTGGGCAGATACTCTTCACAAAGAAATTGGGACTAGAATTCAAGCAGAGATGCAACTCAAGGAAAAGAAGAAATACTTCTAGTAAAATTAAGATAGCTGGAAAAAATACTGAAGAGAACAGCAGCTGGGTATGACATAATTACAAAAAAAAAACCACCAACCTGAACAACTGCATTGAAAATACAGAAAGATCAATGCTGTAGAAGCAGCGCAACAAAAATCCTGAAAAGCAGCCAAATGAATCTATGATAACAAAGGAAGCATTACATCCATTTCTACAGGTAGAAGGAATATCCACTTCAAAGGTTTCCCTAATACTAGAGACTTAGGAAATAAAACAATCTGTACCTTCACATAACACTTCTAAATACTCCTGACTAAACATGGAACCTACTTAAAACCAGATAAGCAGCAGCACTAGTCTTCAGCATTCTTATACTTCATATTGCTTCATATCAAGGTGAAATATGAAACACCACATCATTAGAACTGTGCTAAAAAACCAACACAGATGTAAGCTGGAAAAAAAAAAAACCAACAGTATTTTAGTTCTGCCTTTTACAGAGTAGTACCTTATTTTCACAGGAAAGAAGATTCAAACAACAAATCCTCGCTGGCACTGCTACACAGTTTGCAGTATGACTATTATTACTTTAGCCTAGTTGCACGAGATATAAATTAGCAGATCCAATTAGGTTTGTGCAAAATAAAATCAAAGACAACTACCATACGAATATTTCCTTTTCACAGTGTGTTATTCTCAGTAAAACCAAAAAACCCAACCCGCTGATTAAAGTAATTAAAGATACTAATTAGGTTTTTGTGAGAATGCTTAAGAGGGAAGGGTGAACCCATACACCTGTCCAATCTATACACTTCTGCTTTTCACATTTTGGTTACAGCCTCGTATTAGAGAACAGTCTTTCAATGCACATTTTTTGTCATAAACCTAAAGCAGGTATATTTGACACTCCATTTCCAAATCAGTGGAAAGTATTTGGTAAGGAAAACAGAAAAATCTTAAGTTGCAGAGATGCCCAAGAGAGTAACAAGCACTGTAAGCAAAACAAAAAGGCATAAACCAACTTGTCTGAAGCATTAGTGACTGAACCTGTGTTGCTGCAGATACGCTAGCACTGAAGTAGGCAGCTCAGAAAATTCTGGCTTGGACATGAACACACAGGCCATAGCCCCAGCTCTAAGGAACAGTTCAGTGTGCCCAAACTAAGAAGCAAATCTCAACAGCAAAGTGTATCACATCATAGACGACGAAGGAAGACGCTTGAAAGTCTTACCCTTCTTGTCACCGGAAGTACCATGTAAACAGCCATCACCCAACACTTTCCTGCTCTTGCTATCTATTGCTGATCTTCCCCAAAACGATGATGGATGTGTGAGGTTCGTCCAGCAGCCTTTAAGTTCCCAAATTTCAATATTTCAGACCAACCTGTACAGCCTACAGACTGTCTGGAAAGAGCAAGGACTGGCAAAGCCTCCAAAACAACCTGCAAAAATTGTGCCTGAAAGCAACATCTGTAAGGGTCTAAGGTGCATCTTGGCTTCAGAGAAATTTGATAGAAGAGCTGTAGCATGAAACCTCAGTCTTCTTACAGGAAGAATCTTACGCACAGCAGAGTCCTGGGCATGCCCAAGGAACACCAGGTATTTGAAAGTACCACAATCTCCAGGCTGTCCAGCCCACAACATGATGTTCCATATGCAGGAAGCAGAAGTGACACTTGTTAGAGCTGCCTGTTCTTCCTTTGGCCTCTTTGGAGATGAATTCCTCTGGGCTGCAAACAAAGAAGCCCAATGACCAAGAGCCAACAGTGTCTTTTCCGTGAAAGAGAGAAAAATAAAACCGATCCTGAGCTGAGCAGCTCTCAACCTTCATCATTCTGCCCTGTTTGCCTAAACTTTATATGATGAGATCTAAGCTCTTGCTTTCCCACTCTGGTCTCAATGCAGGTCTGGCCCAGCCAGTTCCCAGCTCTTTCTGCAGCTGCAGTGCAGCCTGGAGGCAATGGAGCAATTAAAAGTGGGGAACAAAGCACAGACACCTGGGGAAATATTAGGCAATGAGAAAGGTCACTGAAGAAACACAAGAGCCAAGTGCGCACACATGTTGAGGCAATATTCAGCACACCAGCTCTTCAGCTACAGGTGCCTCCTTACCTCTATGAAAAGGCGGCACTTGAGCTCCAGTGAGTTCTGCAGCCACAAACTGCACTCTGCGCCATCCAGAATGGGATGAGAGGTGACCCCTTGAGGTCATCTAAGAATATGTTGTTATTAATATCACTCAACCCAGCTACTGCATTTCAACAAGCTATTAAAAAATGCTCAGAAGGAAAGGACCATCAAGGGTTTGGGTTTTGCATCTTTAAAGAACAGTATACAAGGAAGCTAACATGGTGAAAACCCCAACTACTTGAAGCCAGGGGTTACATCAAGCTGCCCATCTGCTGACTCTGACAATATCGATGCTAATGCAAAAAAAATAAGTAAAAGGCAAATGAATAAAAATGCAAGATAACTGAAAGGCAATACCTTAAAATACAACCCAAAAGAACAGGACAAACAAATCAGTTCAATGAATTTCATGTCCTTCTCAAAACTGTCTTCATATTAACATGACTAATAAAGTTCGGCTAGAACAAAGCAATAATTTGTGCATGAAAAATGGAAAGTATAAACACAGTTACTGTTTGGAGAAATAAGGGTGAACATACACACACTTAAGAAGCCCAGAAGAGCAGAATAAAGCTCTGTTCACACTAAGAATATTAATTCTGAATTAATTTACTGTATTTTTTTTAATATGCTCGGCGGCATTTATGATATCTGAAGATAAAACCAGGTGTATCAACTACTCAAGACTACGTATGGAGAATCTGCTTGAACACAGATTAAACCTTTGGTAAATTATGATAAAACCAGCAGATGGTCCAGCGGTGTCCTGGTTTTGTGCTTCTACCACAACCCTGTGGCAAGTTTATAATCATACCTATGAATATGTTATACTGAACAGACTGCACTTCCTTCAGAACATAGTACAGTATTTTAGACAAAGAACATATACACAGATTTCTCTGCTATTACCTTGTCACCTCTTGCTAGTCATATTGATAGTTGCAGGTTTGAAAACTACTTACAGGAAACATTTTGATGTGAGTTCACGCATATATTATCTAAGACTCACCTAATTACCTCCACAAATTCTTGCAACTCTCTCCTTTAATAAAGAAGACTGTTTCCAACTGTCTCCTACAATATTCTTTGAGAAAACTTCAGAGCTACACTGCTGAATTACACTGCCATACTTCTGGGTAATTTATACACACGCAGGTTGCACAGAGGTGTATGTGCTACTATTTCACTTCCGAAGGGTTTCTAAGACTTAAATTACATTCAGTTAACACTACCACAGATGTAAAAATTAAAAACCCTACAGAAACTAGTAACTTACCACATTTCATACAGGTATCAGGGCTAGTTAAGACGACAAAGATTTAACTACCAGTCAATGCCTCTCCAGCTTTTCCTTCAGACTCCTCCCGCCCTCCAGCAGGACGGGACAAAACGTAAAGAACAAGAGAGAGAGAGAGAAGGCGGGGGTCGAGATAAAGACGTTTTATCAGGGGAAGGAAAGCGAGAGGAAGGAACAAACCAAACGCCTGCAAGCGAAGCGAGGGAGCCCGCCTCAGCCGGCCGCCGCCCCGCAGGCAGAGGACGCTCGCGGCCACCCCCTCCCGCCCTTTTAACGCTGAGCGTGACCTCCCGCAGAGCGGAAGGCGCCATTGGCCGGCTGCCCGCCCGCCCGCGGCCGCGCCGGGGCGAGGGTCTGAGGTGCCGCCCCAGCGCAGCCAGCTCCAGCCACCGACGGCGCCGAGGCAGCTGGCGAACCGCGCTCGCACTGCTGGGTCACCCGCAAACCGCCCGTAAGCAGCTTTTTCTTGTAAGCGAAAGGCTTAAACGCTGGGTGTTGGCAGGTACCTGTGAGGAACCGTAGGCTGAGAGAGACACCCAGACGTCAGACGGCCATTTTAAGTGCACCTCTCTCCCACCTATCCTCCTTACCCACAGCAGGCTCTGTGTCGCTTGTTGAAAACCACAAAGATAGCTTGAAGGCTGAAGAAAACCAGGATGGAGGTACCGTCAGCTGAAGTGTATCCTCCTGCACGTTACACCTGCTGTCTCAGTGTTCTCATCATGTTTAAGGTCAGTTTAAGGTGCTCTCAACAGGGGAGGAACTGAAGTAACCACACGGCCATTATAGCCTTCAGTCCTGAAAATCTCTGAAAGCAGCTACTTCTACACCTGACAGCACCGTGAGATCCAAGGAGGTTGTACACATAAAATTAGACTACTGGTAACATAAGGCACACCTGGCCCTGTGCGTACACACCTGCATGTTCGTGTGCTTAATATATATGCGTGTGCACATATAAAACACGTGTGTACACAAAGAAAATAGTCACTGCAGTCAGCAAGGTCTCTGCTATTGATTCAATTTGTAATCGAATGAGACCCTGATGATCTCTGGATTTCCCTTCACCAAGACATAAAATACAAGTAGAAATGCCCATAAAACTTGCATACACACAGGTGTTTTCAGCAAGGCCAGTCCCCACAGCACTCACCCACACAGAGGTGAAGCCTGAGGACCAGAGGCTTCTCCAGCCCCTGACACAACAGGGGAAGAGAAAAGTTTCACCAACCCCAATTACACAAGTTCCAGCCATTATCATCATATAAGAACCATCAAAGCTGCATCTTTCTCCCTCAAATAGGGGAAAAAAACCCTAAATTAAATATCAGCTAAAACTGCAGAAAACACTTATCATAAGATGCAGTGATTTGGCTTTAAACCAATTTTTTAATTAATTAAACTGCAAGCAGAAAAATCAGCAGAGACCCACTTTAATTTATCTCTTAATTTTTCTATGTTGTTTGTACAAGCACTCCATAAAGTAACATCCCCAAACCTGCTCTGATACCCAAATTTTACAATAACTACGCAAAATAGGCACATCAAGACCTGAAGAAAAGTTATCTTTTAATTGCTCCTGCAGTTCTCCAATTAAAAAAAATTAAGATGTGCTTGCAATTGAAGTAAAAACACCTTTGGAAACAATCTCATTTTGCTCATTAAAAGTTGAATCCATACTGCTTTGAAGTCTGCTATACTATTTCAGGTTAGGAGGGGAGACACTGAAAAAAGTTTGCTGGTGGTTTTTTTTTGTTTCTTAAGCAACATTTATAAATTCTAAATGCAAATTAAGCTAGGCTGCTATATCATCTTTACATTTCTATACGAAAGTCTGACTACTAAATGTGAGAATAACAAATAATACAGCAGATCTTAAGAGCTCAAGAAAGAAAACAAATAATTCATACCTACATTCCAAGTAGTCTGCAACCAGAAATCTTACTCTTCCGTTAAAAAAAAAAATCTGAAAAATTCCAACTCAGGTAAACATAGTAGTGTTTAAAACTTCACTTAAAGAAAAACACAACACCAAAAATCTATATTCCCCAATTTTGTCGTACACACATACAAAATCAAAAGCCAAAATATCTTTTTAAAGGCTACCACTTCCATGTCCTCTCCTGCCCATTAGAGTCACCCAGCAAACCCCACACCTCACCAGAGTTTTAAAAACATTTTTACATTTCCTCATAGCAGCAGAAATTCAGGTTTCCCTGACTCTGGCTTTAAAAGGCTTTCTTGCAACGTTAAAGAAGTCAGACTTTCTTCTCCCTTCTCCAATGCTAAACAGGCAGCCCTATCAGCTTCACACACCACAGTGTGGGAGCTTGGGTTTTATTGGGGGGGAGGAGGAGAGCGTAGCTGCCAGAGATGCATCTCATTCCCCGTCAGGTATTTAGACCACACTCAATGGCAGGTGCAGATATCTTCTCACATGGCTCAGCAGGTTCGTCTCTAAGGGATACGAGTCTGCACTTCAGATTTCCTTATGTTATTCACTGGTCAGTCCCTTCTGAAGAGCAGTTTGAGATTCAGAACCTTGTTTGCTACGAGGTGCTTACAGAATTTGTGCACACTTTCAAATGGCTCTAGATTTAATGCGGCTGAGAGCCACATGCTTGTAGAGTGAAACACAGAATTTTTTTTTTAATAAACTATGTGCTTTTAAAAAAAAATTTAAAACCTGCCGAAACTGACCATGAAAGTTTGATTAGGAACCAGAAGAATCAACTGTCAGCAGACAAAAACAAACAGACCATTTGTCTGTCCAAAAAATGGAGGGATGTCTGTGAAGCACAAAACTTCAATGCTGCTTTGGCAGCATTAAAAGGCACGGAGAGCAACTTTACCCTTAAATTCACCCTCTGGCTTGTCCCCAAAGTCTTTCAAACCATCTTGTTGGTTTTATATCAAGAAGACAAGATAATTGCTATGACAAATGGCAATATTTACATTTTCAAGATTAATTCACTCATAAGCACATCACCTGTCTGCCACTTCACTCCCACATTAAGTCTGAGACCTTAAAGTGCTTGGATTTAAGGGAGGCCTTGTTACACCTTTGTACACAGCTCCTACTTCACTCTCACACACTCTGTGGCAAAAAGCTGAAGGAACAATTGTCACCTTTTCCCTCAGGCACACTTACCATATAAAAAACCCCAAGTATTGCCTGTTTGGCTCTGTTGTGTATTTCTGGCCTAATCCATGCTGGAAAACATTGCCAGAGTTCAACGATGAATTCTTCTGCCAGTAAAGCTCATACATTTATTCCAGTGGAAAGCGTGCACCAAGCAAGTTAATCTGGATTTCCCAAATACGCCTACATAATATCCATGCAGCAGTTTCTAATTTTCTTAGCTAACTGCTGCTGAGGTTTTCATGGGAATCGGGTCCATTCTCTATAAGCAATGAGTTCTGGAACTTTTAGACTTACATGAAAATGCAGGTATTTGCTTTACTGGTGTTGCTCAGTAACCAAGTATTAGAAATGCTTAGAAGCAGCTGGTGGACCTTAAGAGCTCAGAAACCAAAGAGCACCAAAAGAGTCCCTAACAGAACCCCTGGGCAATTTGGGGTTTATTTTTAAATCCTCAGCGCATGACTTAGAATTGTTGAGTTTCCTAGAGGTTAAAAATTCTGCAAAAAATACAAGAATACAAAGCAGGATTTGCAGACTGTAAATGCCAACTATAAATCTTGAAAACCTGTAATTTGTTTCTTTCTAGCCTTTGAGAATTAATGGGATTATTAAATGCAGTATATCAAGAATGAGTAAAGTTTAAGCCTTCATTAATTTATGGACAACTGATTAAGCAATATTGCCTGTGTCACTCTAGACTAAAATTGCCTGTGCAGTCTTCCTAGAAAGAATCATAAATTGAGGTCGCTGTCATTCACATAGCACAGCTAGGTTTTAAGACATGTTTTCCACATCGGTGCCTAGGATCAAGACAATAGCAGCCTATTAAATGACTGTAGTTAAAAAAATCCTCCAAAATGGGAAAGTTTCAAAAACTTACGATTAACTTAGCATACTTGCAAAGAATCCACAGCCAAATGCAACTGTATCACCACCTACTGGGCAGTGATCAACAGGGGCTTAGGGGGGGATCAGTCAAGAAAAATTGAAGGTGACATTTTGTGATGAAGACTGACAGTCTCTAAGACGATGGATTATGATGTGCAGTTTAGATCAGCATCAACCAGTCATGATATGGGAATGCAGTCAAAAAAACAACCTAATATATTGAAAAGGCAATATCACGAGTGAAATTAATGGCACCACAATGATTTGGCTCCCTTACAGCTCCAAAGCACTTTGCAGTAACAACTCCAATAATCAAACTGGAAACAGCTGAGTAGCACCTGAAGCTCAGCACTGCACCATCAGACTGCAATCTAATACAGCTGGTGAAGCTTTAAGACCTGCCTATCCTCAGGAACCGCCCCATGCCTTTGCAAATTTGTTTTCACAGAGAATATACAGAATTACAAACCAAAATAGCCCCAGGCAAAGAAAACAGCGAGTGACCTTGCGGAAGCTTCCGCAGGGCACTGCAGTTGGTGTCACTCTCAATGGCTAGAAATGACTGAAATAGGAAGGGAGTTAATCTCCCTTACCCAGTTTTTCAAGTCTTGCACTAATGACAAGCTACAAAGAGACCCTGTGGACAAGAGAATTCAAGAATTTACAAATCACCTCCTGTAAACACTCCAGGGCACACGCAACCATCCTTTACGGTATGTTCATTCCTCATGAAAAGAGACTGTTGAGCATCAGTCCAAAATTAGTAAGTACTTGACCGATCAGTGGTCTCAGAAACCAAAAATAAACACATGCTTCCACGCCCCTCGGCCTTCAACAGAAGTTACTAGCTGACAAAACAGGATTTACTGAAATACCTGTTTCACAGGTGGCATCAACGCCTGACCAAAAAAGGCCCAAATAAAAAAAACCTAAACCAAACCAGTTACAGAACACATAAAACGTTTAATTTGGTACCAATAGGTTGGGTAAAAGATCCAGAAGATATGCAAGCTTTCTCATTTCAAAAAGAAAACACTCTAGCAACAGCAAGTATTCACAGGGTTTATTTCTTTTTTCTTTTTTTTTCCCCCTCTCCTTTAAATGCAAACCCCACTGTCTGAGAAATACGCAAGGAGAAGTTAGCTTGCTTTCGTGACCCGAGTGTGCAGAGCAGAGGGAGTGATGGCTTCTTGCAGTACTATTTGAATACTAATCACAACTGGGGGGAAGATGAGTGCATCTTTACTCAGTGGGAGGATTCACAACTGCAGGCATAGTATGTGATTAGCAACTGAGAAAAACTGCACTTTACAACAGCGCTCATTTTTGGAAATAAAAAAAAAAATTAAAAAGAATTGTGTTAAATGCAAATTTGAATTAAAGTAACCAAAGGAAGGCGCTTCTGTGCTGGAATTTAAACATTACATTACTATGAATGTAGCCAACTCACATGTAGAAACCCAGAGGTATGACTGTAGCTAACCAACCACTGAGAGCAGATTTCAGAGAGGCGGAAGAGGAACACAGGTATAGATGGTACAGGAGATCTGTTGTGCTTAATTGGAAGTGCAATTTGCACTCAAAGCAAGCCGTGAAAAACAGCTTTGCTATAAATAGGAGTGTACTATATATTCCATGAACTGCACACAGCACTGAAATCCTGAAAGGAAGCAATAGCTGTTGTTTGAGCTTAAAACCATCTCAGGGAAAAAACTCGGGTTGTGCAGAGCAAAAGGAAGAGAGGAGAAAACAAGATAAAAGGATAGGTAGCATCAGTGTCGCCGTGCTTGCTGTACCCTTCCCATTCCCATCTTGGGTGAGAGGGTGGGGAGAGACAGATTAAGTTCACCAAAATAACTTTCACATAAAAGCAGAAACCACATGGAACAGGAAACAATAAAGACAGCGTTAAAGAACAGAAGCATTTCCAAATGAGCTTCTCACAGATTGCTGTATAAACCTAACAGGTATATAACAAGGATTTAACAACCCACTTCTTCCACTGTAAGTCACAAAGCCACTTGGCAACGTCCGTACAGAAAATTTACTCCGTAACTTCATGTATGTACAGAACATAGAGCTTTTAACAACACTTATTGCCTTAAAAATATATATTAAAGTTTCTCAGAAGCTACAGGGCATGAAATTGCAATGGGAATATCTGAAAGCAGGACGTGAGACTACAGAACACCTCATTTTTCTAGGCAGGAAAACAAAACTCTATTTGAAAGGAATCATCAAGCTGTAAGACAAAATTATTTCTGATCTAATTCAAAGGATTACTTAAAAACCTAATAATCTCCGATTTTAATTAGATAAATGGCATACTCAGATTTATTAAGCTTGTCATTTACAGCAAGGGTACACATTCCTCTTTCTCTATAAAAAGAGAGAAGTAAGAATGCTCAACTGGAACATTCTTCCATTGCAAAATACCAGTTAGTCAAGGCTAAAGAACCTATGGGAGGTGCATTTTTAACATATCATACCGTTAAATATTTTAAATTGGCCTGAAAAGGGGTTTTTGCAAAGCACTGATTTATCTTCCTTACATTTTAAAAAACTCTTCCTTTTCCAACACCCATTTCTAACTAGTGCTGTTTCCCCATCCCAGACAAGCTGCAAGCGTGACTTGCCACTACAGGTTATTGCTCCAAGAAGATACTGCCATGCTGCATCTCATTCATCAGCACGTCTTGCTAATTTTAGTAAGGAGCAAGCAACTGTGGGAACAACAACAAACGAAGACCATCCACTTAGCTGTCACCTTGACCAATTCCAGTTTCCACTCAACTCTTACCACCTCAAATATTCTCCTCTTCCCCAGGCACTTCCTCAGAAACGCAAATGCCAGATCCTCCCCTGAGCTGCCCGCAGGAGCATTCCCATCCTCAGCAGCTTTGGAGAAGAAAAGCGGCGAAAGAAGAAAAAAGTAGGCACATCAGTGCCAGCCATGGATGCCATCATGAGAATATGCGTTATTTTCATTAAAATTCTGAAAATAACAAAAAGTATACAAAAAAAGACTTTCCGTCTGTACAGTTTATGGACTTAGTGCTGCTACCATCCCCTATAAATATCCATGCATGCGACTCCAGGCTATTTCTTTAACAATCAGGGAAAGTTCTCTGATGAATCACCAGGCAAACGTCGCAGATGTGAACAAAACATTATCCTTCCAGTTCAAAGTTCATAGTGTTATCCTTCCAGTTCAAAGTTCATACACATAACTCAAACTCCAGAAACAATAAGCAAGGAAGCATTCCCATTCCTCTGAAGGATGGAGTATTTAGTTGCATTTCAAAAACCTTACAAATCCAAAAAGAAAAAGTATCAAAAAGGCTGAGATGCAAGAGAAAGAATCATACCGTGAGTTACATTAGCACTACTGAGAGTTTGGATGAGACAAGACAGCGTGCTAGGACACAGAAACCTTTAAACACATGCCTAATGCCATAAAGACTGAAAAAACCTGTGCTTTCAAACTGAAGGATTGCTATTTCTATTGAGAGGCCAAAGCCTCAATAAAACTTTAGGATCAGCAACCTGTAGTTACTTGCTTCTCAGCAAATTTTTAATTTATTGACATTGAAAACAACTGCACAGGACTCCTTACAATATAAGACATACCCAGTCACATCTGCCCTGGATGAGTGTGATTCTTCAGTTTGCTTGTCTGTGTTAGACAAAATGTCAATAGTTACAATAACAAAAAGTTACTTTGGGAGCAATGCCTTATCTCTTGAGAACAGTAAGTGGAATGATTCACAGTGGCGTAATAGCTCTGAAACACTCACGGGGCCAGTCACTTATCCTAGACCTGTCCTTTAAACAACAGCAACAGAAACTCCCAACCTCTACCCCTCCCCAAAACCCTAGAAAACCTTCAGCACAATACATGCAGTAACAGGCTTGCACGAATTAGAGAGCTTATCATAGAAGAAACTACATTTCAAGGTACGTGTTACAAGACAATTTTAAATCAATAAAAGTATGCTAATAACTTATGTTAATGTAAAACATCTGAGCAAAAAACTCTGCATCACTTCTCTACAATTACTTATGAAATACTATTGCTATTCTTGTTACGAGAAGAAAGCTGGGGTTTTGTTCTTGAATTTACTTGGCCTCTCAAAAACTTGCTAAAGCACCAGCTTTTCTACATTTATTTTATAAAATATTGATCACTGAATATGACTAATTAACTGTACTCCAGAAACTTATATCAAGTGTATTGCATGTAAGAAAAAACTGCAGTTTTATTGGCTTTTCCTTTCCCATAAGCTCATACTTATTCCTATACATTCTCAAACCCTCAATATCACTAAAAATCATGGTGGTGTATTTCAAGGAATTTATGTCTATTTAATGGTATTTTAATGTTAGTAATTGAGCAAAAGGGGAATAATTTTTTTAAGAAATAGCAGAAAGTGCTCCAAAACCCTCTTCTGGAGAGCAACAGATGTTATGCTACTTTCTGTAACCCACATTTTGCAGGAAATACAGTTTTCCTGGAATTTTATAGGGCTTATTAGTACCAATATGCGGAATGCAACACTCCTCCTTCCCAAACTCCTGCTAGAAAATACGGCCAATTTCTTGCTTGCAATGGTGACATAAAACCAATACTGATAATAAAGTTCTCCTTCCACCAAACACAAAGAACACTTCTGTTCCCAAATTCTTCTTCTCGAGAGAGAGTAGGGCAAGAGGTCCAAGCACCAGATGAAGAAACCATTAGAAGGACCAAGTAAGAAGCAGTGATCACACGGCACTAAACAGTCAAAAAAGCAGAGGGCCTATCACACTTTCAAGAGAGAGACGGGTACAACAATGAATGGTTTTATACTTTTTCTAATTCCCTAGAGAAGCTATTCGGTTTAAGGCATGAGTGAAGCCAAATGTTTTACGTGGCTTCTTTCTTATTTCAGCCAGGTTGAAATATAAAGGAAAATTAATTTATATATATATAAATACCATATTTTACAAAACTTGCCATTTCTGAAAAGTTATATATCGAATATTTTAACTCTAACACTTAGAAATCACTAGAGTACTCAAAGTCAGCTGATTTGGGTCAATAGCATAGATGTACTGCAAACCTGTTTAAGCATAAAAAAACCCCCTCTTTCAGTTACCCACAGACAAGAGTAAATACATATGTATTATACTTATTAGACACTAAACATTTAATTTCCTTTCCACTTCTCATATTAACACAGTCAACACATTCAAAGAAATGGCATTATAAGGATAATGTATTGCTCCATAACATAGTGTGAAGTCTACGGCTTTCCTGTCGTTTTCAAAACAGATTATGAAACAAAATCATTCAAATTAAGGGCAAATCCCATCTAGCTTCCAGCAGCCACACACAGCCAAATGCTGCGCAGCTCTCCTCATAAAATTCTTGTTGGAGGAATAAAACGCATTTATCTGGCCCAGCCTGCTTTTGTGTTTATTCACAGGTTTTACTTCTCTTTCTCCCCCTCATCGTCCTCTATATCCTCATCCTCCTCCAACATGACTTATCTTTGCACGTTCTTCCCATTCCTTTCACACCTACTGCCCTTCCCTTCATGTTCTCCTGCTTTTGTTCAATCCAAATCTTTGCACAGCTCTCTTCACGGAACTATGGGGAAAAAAAAAACCACACCACCACAAACCAGATCCTTTTCTCAAGTTGCATCTTCCTGACAAAAAGGATTTGAGGTCATAGCTAATAGAAACTAAGGACCTTCTGAAAAGCAAGCACACCAAGTCCATGGAAAATGCAGTATGTTATGTGCAGTACTTGCAATGTCACCTACAGACCAAAGTGACCTTCATCAATCCACTGTTTCATATCCAACCTGATCGAAATTATGAAAAACCACTGGACGGCATTAAAATGTCATATTGCCTAACGAACCTAGCCAGAAATACTGAGGAGCTGATCTGGACTCTGCACAGAACAGTTCCAGAAGCTCTGACTTATGAGACAGGCACAGATAAGATTTCTACATTCATACTGCTGAAAGGCTTCATCATTTTTTGATAGATCATATTTCAAGGTACTGTTAATTCCCTCCAGTTATTCAGGGAGAAATGGCGCAGCACTGCAGTAATTCCACCCGGTCTTTCCTAAAAGGTGCAATGAACGGGGATACTGATGCCCCAAGTTTGCTTTCAGAGAGCTGGATCTGCATCTTTTAGTTCCCTTTTCCTTTGTAGAAGAGCACAGTGAGAAATCACAGGCAGAGATGCCAACGTGATGATGGCAACTGCCTATATACCTCTGCTGTACAGCTAACAAAAATATCAGTGCCTTTCCCTGCTCCTGGAAGAAAAGGAGCTCTCTAAAGCACAACACAGACAAAGCAACGCTGGCAAAATGGGGGGGAAAACGTTCTTAAAGATCATTTGAAGTGCCATCCCCTCCTCCTGTTGAAAATGCATAGTATCCTGTTCAGCAGATGATCTCGCTCTTCACGAAGCTCACGTGAATAACTAGCACCACTCATGATAACCTCCTTGCTTCTGGCACCAGAAAGAGGGTTCGGCCACATTCTCACCTCTCGACTGGAAGAGTACAATTCTGAAGAGCAATCGTAGGACAGCCCTGCAGGTTCATCTATGACAAGATGCAGACTGCATTTCAACCACAAGGCCATTGACTCTGGTCTTCCCGTTAGCTCTACCTACTTCCAGCAGGTTCTCGGCTCCAGTCATTGGACAGACTAATGAATCACACTTGAGCTGCAGTAAAGATCACTTCCAGATCAGTTATGGCAAGCATTAAATGCTGAAGAACTGCAGACAAAGCCCACCCTGAGTCCAGCTGGCCTGGCTGCAGAAAATATTTTCAAAGACGACCAGGAAAAACACGTTCTCTCTTCTTCTACCGTTGGAAAGAACAAATCTGTTCCACCTCGTGCAGCGATATTCTGTCTATGCAAGTGCCTTTCAATGCTCCAAAAACATTTATTCAATCCTTGGAAATAAAAAGATACACATGTATCCCAAAGCAGTCCAGTAATATGACAACATATTTGGGGAATATTCCAGTAAGTAACAGCAACTGCCTTATTACATGGAGTCAAGAGAGTCTGCCGTGGTTTTGGCAGAGCAGTATTGAACATGCAAGTCTTAACTAGCCGGTTACAACCTATAGTTCAGAAACTCCTTGTTCTACACAAACTAATACTTTCAAAAAATGTTACTGGATTAAAGTGCTTTCAAAAAACACTCATTGGATTTCTCCAGAATAAAACCAAAAACCTGTAGTAAAGATACTTTTTTCAACTGCTAGCATCTTAGAGGACATACCCTTAGCCAGCTTTGAATACAAGGTTATTCTGAATAACTCAGAGATCTGACTGTATAGGGTATAGGGTATCGAATAAACTTCCAAATATTACAATAAAAGAAAGCCTTTCTCAGACAAATAATCCATACGGCTTCAGTGATCCAGAATTAGAAAAATGTCACTCGGCCACGTCTCTAAAATAACAGTGAAAGCATTCATTAGCTGGACTTACTATTACCATGATGCAGTTCATTAAGTATGCTGCTTTCTTCATTCGTACAGGAAACTGTTTATAATTCTGCTGGACGTGCTCAAGCTTCCCTTTCACTAGGGTTGGAAATGAAAGAAACTTCCAGATAATGAAAGCCAAACATCTGGCACATTCAGAAAACACTTGCATCCTAATGATGGTGGGAGAAGTAATATCTCTCATCAGTTCATTTCATAACAATCATGTAGGTTGTGTGGTGAGATAGTAAGTACAGAAACCTTTCTCTACCCCCCCATCAGGCACACTGATTTGTCTCATTTTCTGTGTGTATCTACTGACCCCCCAGATGTTTGCGAACCAGAGACCAAAGACTACATCAGCACTGCTACTACTTACTAATTTCGCATTCCCGCAAGCCTGCTGAAGTGAAGTCACGTTTGTCAGGGGTTATATGTAAATGTCTGCCCTAAGAAAGAAACCAAGAGCCTGGTTTCCAATCCAAGAGTCACTTCAAATCGTGCAAAGCAAGCGTTAGACATTTGCTTGTGCTACCAATGATGCTCAAGCTTCACACACACGTGCACAAGCCATGGCAGAGACTCTGGCACTACCTGCCCCTCAGAAAGCACTCGATGCTCTCCAAAGTGCAGCCGGCAGCGTTGTGAAACCTCTTCAAGGGCCGGTACCCGGTGTCTGGGAGAGGCGTGACTGCGGCTGGGGCAGGAACAAGAGCAGGAGCCGCCCCAGGGGATACTGAAGGCAGTCCCAAGGGAATACTGAAGGCAACCTGCAGAAAACACTATAAACCCGGCACCCACACAGGGTGGTTTAGGTGCCAGCAAACTGAAGGCAGAGAAGTTCCCCTTCAGCTCCGCTACAGGCGGTACGGCCAAGCCAGGGCTCAAAACTCACTGTGATCCCGCGTGAGTATCAAGAAGCTGCTAGACTCAACCCAGAGGGGTAAACCCAGTCCCCCTCAGCAAGGTATTAACACCCAGACCAGGATCTAAAAGGGACAGTGCTGGTGCACTGAAGAGGGGTGCAGACAGAGATTGAGAACACGCCTGGGATGCAATGCCCAGTGAGACGAAGAGCAAGCCCACTCTAAGAAGGGTGACCATCCCTACCAGGGGAGGAAGCCTTGATGGGAAGAACAAGCAGCTCCAAGTGTCCCTCGGTATAAGGAGTACCAGCAGACACTGCTGATAGCCACGCTCACAGCAGACATGGTGCTAGTTTGGATTTGTTGAGGGGTAGCCATCTTCATAAACCTTCCAAGAAAAGACCATGGGGAAAAAGGAATGTGAGGGCTTTCTCCCACTTCCAGGCTAGCAGAGAGGAAGAAGAGCGACAGGGACAGGAACTGGAGGGGTTCACCTGAGAGCAAGCAAGCAAGCACCTCTGGGGCCTCATTACTGCCTCCTTACATCATTTGGACATGTGCAGTGCCTGGAAATTGCCACAGCTGACCCAGCTCCTATTGCAGGACAAGACAACCCTTTTGAAGGCCTCTAACTCTTCTCGTGGCACGGCGCAGAGGCTGTCCCAATGGAGGACGCAGGCGTAACACAGTGGCTGTGATGACTATTCAAGGCACAGGCTGGAGAACAAAACATCCATTTGCAGGGAGTCTCACAGACCCCACTGTGCAAATCTCAACTGAGAGTGGTCTTAAAACAGCAAAAATACCAGGCAGGCAGCAATCCAGTTAATGCAACACTGCTCTGTCTGGCTTTATTTAGCAGTCGGTCTAAAAACCACCTGGAAATGAACAGAGCAGTTTCATACAGTACAGAGGGGGCAAAACAGCTTTTAAATGGGGCTAATGCGATCTGAACAGAGACATCTCCAAGGTCCATTGCATCTCCAAGGTATGCACATATGCTCAATGTGAGTAGGGAAAAAGATAGAAGTTATACCAAAAGATAAGCAACAGGTCCACCCATAGGATGGTTCATGTTGCATTCTCAGGTCTCTGATGTTGATCCAAGGCCAAAACAGCGCTAGGCCTCGGATCAATCAATCATCTTTCCTCTGGAGAGCTCTGTAAGCACTAGCAGCAGCCTTGAGCTATGTCTAGTGTGCAACTCATCTGCTGAAACAAGTGTCTACCACGGCTCATAAATCGCAGTGTGGGCTCTCCTTTCCAGCTGATGCTGGGAAATCTGAGAGATTCTAAGCTATTAAATTTTAAGTTACAGGGCCATAATTTCTTATCCTGCTCCTTACCTTTAAGGAAAGCATCGTCAATGGTGACTTACATTCAAGTAAGGCAGAAGCACGCAGGAACAAAGAACAGGAGGCAAGGTTAACGGAGAAGCACATCTTCTCTACTTGTTTACAGGTATGCTTGGAAAAAGCAAGTATACTAGACTTTTGGCTGCATATCAAGCAGTATGTGTAGCATAAAGATTCACTTGCAGAAGCAAAACCAAGGCCCGCTTTAGCTACTTAGAAAACAAACTGGGCACTGCATGGAACTGAAGGGTCACGACAGTACAAATTAAACAACGCTCTAACGGTCCAGCAGAAGCAGACTAGGGCATTCACATCTCACTTCCACCAGGCGCAGCGGGGCACTTGCTATCAAGCTAGCACAAACTCCACCAGATCTGAAGAAGAGAGGATTGTCAATGCAAGCAACCACGTCACTTCATCCTTCTCACACCCTCTCACGTTTTAGTTTGCTGTGAAGTACGTTATACAGAGCATCTCACCTGTTGAGGTCCCACACTATTCATCATTTGGGCAAGTAGCAGCTCTTACGTTTTGCTCAGGACATGTATCTTTTACATCCGTGCACAGATGCCCTGGCAAGGATGTCTCAATGCATGGGATGTCTAGTAGTTCTACTCCAGGCCCACCTTAGGAAGAGTCAACCCCACCACAAATGACAGCTTGGTGGCCACTTTACTCCATATTTGGTTCAGAAGAAATAGAAACAGAGAGAGGATTTTGTCTAGCTTATTTTCTATAAGGTTCATGACTTCAGAGGTTGGTCAGATATGCTATAATTCGCCTGGTTTTGTGCCTGCAGACCAGGAAGATAGACCAGGAAGCTGTCCACCACACCGTCTACTCAGCAAGAACAGCCCTGAACAGTTTTTTAACCGATTTACAAAGAATCTAGGCCAGCATGGTGTAGTAAGCTCATCTGGTTAGCAGTGATTTCAAAGGTGCAGCACTACACTCCTTGGTCAGGACACACCAAAGCATGCAGAAAACTGAACTTGAGACATAGAGGTGGTGGTGAATAGAGTTATTCTCAATACATGGTATTTCTAAAGCAAATGCTCAGTGGGTTGAGCAGGGAACTTCTAAAATAGAGTCCCCAAAGCATCAAGTGTGCTAGAATCTCATTACACAACTGTTAAAGGAAGGATACAGTGTGAAAGCACATCGCCAAATTAGAATTAAGCGTCGGTTATTTATGAACCAAGGACATAAATTTATGGACCAAGAACAGCTCTGTATCCCATCATCAGCTTCTGACCTGTTGTGTCAAACAGCAGCTGTTTTATTTGGCTGTTCCCCTGTCTGTGAGAGCTGTGATTATGACTGTACTCAAGGTGGGAGTGCAGTGACTTCTCAAATTTTTACCATCTGCTAACTTGTCCGCTTTCCCAGGACCAGCAGCGTAGCAGTTCCAGCATTCTCACAGCTCAAAACCACGGAAGCACTTTGCAATGACACTAGAAAAGTAGTAAAAACAGTGAACTCCCCCCTCTAAGCCTTCCCCTCGCCAAGCTCTTCCACCAGAGGACAGAAATCCCCTGGCTGGGATTCAGTGAATGTGCACAACCTACAGACTGTGGCTAGATCAGGAACTGTCACTTGAGGAACCTAAATTCTTCTGCAACCTAGAAGCATCCTGGCCTCAGTATATTCAGAAGCAAACTGTAACAAACCGTATTTGTCCCAGTGAATCATCAGAAATTACACCTCCAAATCCTCATGTATGATTTGATTGTCACAATCCTGCTCTACTCTTTCCTCACTTATTTGATCTAAGATAGTGTAAGTGCTTAAAAATAATTCAAGAATATTTATAATCAAAAGTGTGCTGGTATGCTGGGAAGGAAAAGAGTTCTACCAAGCAATAGTAATTTTCTGGAAATGCAAAAGGTTCTGTAGCACCTCAAATGTCACATAGAAAATAGATGCAGCTTACACAGCTTCAAAGCCAAAGCACGAGTGACACTAGAAAGCGTGAAGAATTTCAGAAGAAAAAAGTCGTAGCAGAACTTCACTTTACAAAAGGTGTATGATATTAAAAACCACTATAAAATTTCAAGAGACATTCTGTACTTTAATAGAGCTTACAATTATTTCTGTATATTTTGATACAAAAGTTTTATTCTTAAAAGCCTGGATTTTGGTCTGGATTTTGCACTGAAACCTTGGCAGATATTTTTCCATCACACCAACAGTTAATACCTATCTGTGCATGAACTTGGTGGCAATTTAGCCGATAGCCACCGCTCAGTGGAAGAGAAGGTCTGCTCAGCAAAGTGGAACTCACGTTAAAACAAATGGGGCACCACCAAAACAAGGACTGGAGCAAAGACATACCGACTGCTGAAGCACATACCCTCAACACCCAAAGACTGGACATGCCACCACTAAAGCAAAGATCTGAACCTGAGAAATATTGTCTTCAATGGACTTCAGCTCAGGTTCTGAATTATTGCAAAGGACAAGCTTCAGGTTTGATTATGTCTGCTAGCTTTCTGGCATCACCTCATCGTAACTGTAAAACAGTGTGATGTACATCTAGTTTGTGATCACCCTATGTTGGAGAAAAGAAAAGAAAACCTTAAATATCTTCTCTACAGATGGAACAGAAAACAGCATCAGCAGCATTTGAAGGAGTGCCTCATGAGGAATGCTTCTGCTCCGTCGGGACAAAGCTAACAATTTCCACATCCACTGCAGTCTCTAGATGAAATAACCACTCTTTGTTGTAATAAGCTGAATAATCAAAGTGCAGTAGCCACAGTTAATGGCAGGGTTGAAACGCTGATGCTGTTACCACGCCTGGTCTAGTTTTGGGCAGAATTTTTCCATTAACTGTGGTTGCTCCTCTTGGGGTGCAAACTGCTGCTAGAAGAAAATAACTGTTTGCATACAAATACCAGGAGCCTGGGTGACAAAACAAAGGAACCATTGGTGCAACCAGCTAACTTCATCTTATTATTTCTCCAGACATGAGCAGAGAAGATATTCTCCAAATGATTTTCTATTTGAGAGAGAGATAGAAAGCCAGAAGAGCACCATATGTTAAACTTCAATATTGGTTTTGATCACAATCACTCTGGGAAGATTTGATCTAGTCAAACTGCATTTAACTGCAGTAATGCCATAAACCTTGAAGCAACACATAGATTGCTGTAGTGTTCTTAAGAGAAGCAAGAACTATATAGAAACTGTGCCACTATTGGAGAATTTAATTTTCCAGATACAAAGAGCAAAGAACACTAATAGTCCCGTAATTTGTATACTCATATACATGGTTGATTCAGTGGATAACCTTTATATCTGTAAGAAATAAGGTTAATTATACTCGATTTTGAGAGAGTTCACTCAGAGAAAATAAACTGGATTTGAATGGTAATAAGCTGATTAAACAAAATGGAAGAAGAAAAGAAAACAGATTTGTAATTAAGGGTTATCAGCATTTGTTTTGAAAAAAGAAATTAAGGGAACTAACTAGAAAAATCAACTGAATCGAGGAGCTCAGCTATCTGAATATGAAGGAGGTCTAGAAATCTTCAAATCCCAGGTATCAAACCCTTCACTATTCCAAGGAAGGAAGAGGGAGAGAAAGACTTTCAAGAAAAAAGACTCGCTCTTTTATTCTGCATGAATGCACACCTAACAGTTAACTACCTCTAACATTAGAAAGCTTTTAATGAAAACATACGGATTTTTAAAAAGTCTAAACCCTAAAAACAATGAAGAGATCAAGAAAAGAAAAAGTAGTGAGAATTGGTATAAAAGAATCTCAGGAAGATCTCAAAGTCCAAACACAGTATTTTCCGGGGTTTGATGGCTTTATAAAAATTGTTGGGTGCTCTAAGTAGGGAAGGATCAAGAAAAGAACAACTTGGGTTCCCGTGCAGCGAGAAGGGTATTTTGGGAAGGATAATCTAAGTACCAAAGGAAATTTTTGACCTTATTTTTAGTAAGGGCATTAATGTTTACCACGGTATGAGAGGAAGGGGGTGAATGGTGAAGAAAAAAAAATGTAAGATACACAAGGGTATAAAAGAGGAAATCATCATAAAGTGAAATAAAAACTTTAGGGGCCATTAAACAGTCAAACCCAGAGTTTTGAAATAAACGGCACACAAAATTGAACATCAGTAAGACATTCCTTTTAACTAGGATACTGCATACAATTGAAGAGAAGGAAATAAATTATTCATGGTTAAAGTAAAAGAGAAGAATTTTCTAACAAGTCTATAAAACTTACTTCAGTGGCAGAGAGACCAAGTGCGCTTCCCTTCAAATTTCCTTCTAAAGACATGAAAGCACTGGAAAATGTGACCGAATTTATTATGGGTTTAAGACAAGGTAGCTTGTGACAGACTAACCTAAGAGATTACTTTATCAGATAACGTTTTCCAAATGCTGTAGATCTCATTAATCTGGATTTTAGCAGAGTATTCAGCAGTGTCACATGGGAAACTGTTGGTTAAGCTGCAACTAGCAGAGGAATTTAGAGATAGGCGAGCATCTGGTTCAACGGGAGACAACAGCAGAAGTCCTGAAAACTTAAGTGATTATTAGAGGGTCTTAAAAGTCAGTCTTGGAACTGATCTTATTAAACATTTCAATCAATAACTCTGTCGCTAGTATTAGGAACAGGTTGGTAACACATAACACAGCAGGGATACAGATATCGGAAGAGAGGACATAGATATTATACGGAAATAACTAGATGCTCTGAAGAACTGAAGTAACAGAAACAGGACTAAATTCAGTAAGGCACAACTCAAGGTCATGTACTCAGAGAGTACAAGCCGTCTCCTGGTATGCCATGCACTTCCCCATGAAAACTAAACAGGGAGTTTTAGTTAATTACAACATAATTATAAACCATGAATGTGATCCAGGTGCAAAAAGGCAAATGTGATACTTGGATCCAGAACAGACATATTTCCAAGAGGAATGAGAAAGCAATGGTATCACTGAACAAAACACTGGTAATGCGTAAAAATGAATGCCACATACTATTTTGATCACCACGTTAAAAGATGAATTTCAGATAAAAGAGGTACTCAAAAAAGACAGCAAAGACACTGGGGAAAAAAGACTGTATTTACTCTGGAAATCAGGAGAAGGATCTGAGTGTCAGGAGCTCCAGATTTCCAAGGGAGCACCAGGGACAAAGAACAAAAAACCCGGCCATACCCGTGTTTTCAAATGGGGCTCGATAAGTACGCCAGCGATGGTATGGTATTAAGGCTGCAGTAGCAAGGACCACAGTTGGAGATACAGATGGTCTTCTCCAATCTGAAGCTCCTAATACATATTTAAAATTATGAATTTAGAGCCAATGGTGCCGAAACTGGCTACAAATGTCAGTGTTACCACATCTCAGCCCTGAAAGTTCAATATCAATATTAAACTACACAAATGCCTTCACAAGTCCACTCTTTGTGAAAATTTGCTGTTTTCTTTTCTTTTTTTTAAAGAAAGTGCTTGTGGATAATGGACATTCATAGACAAAAAATTATTAACACACACGATTTAAAAAGCAGAAATGAAGTTTAAAACTGGACATCTCAAACCAAAGCCTACAGCACACAAGGAATCAATTCTGACTTTGTCCCTTTAACCCCTACAACAATTTAGCTGTACAGCAAGTAAAGACCAGAATCCAGCACAGCCACTTAATTTTATTTTTAATCTTAACAGCTTAAATTTTATTAATTACATGTTATTTGGAAGTATTTGTGAGCAAATATTTCTTCAGCATAAAGACCCACTATTCCTAAAAAAAGATGTTACCATCAGAGAATCCCATACACCAGTAAATTAGTAAATTCATACAAAAAAGTAAAAAAAAAAGAACTTTTTTTGTTTTTAAAAAAAAAGGAAGAAAAGCCTCTAACGACCCTCCCCACCTTTCCAAAGAACATTAAAAACTTAGCACCACAATTTTACAGGCGACTGCCTTTCTGGCAAAGCTATTACACCTGAGCAAATATGACACAAGGTGACAATACAATTATTCCAACCAGTGATTTAGCACAAGTAGAACAACCATAAAGAAGATATCGAGCCCCAAACTTCTTTCCAGTCTGCATATTCACTCTCCAAAGGTAAGGTGTGAAACACAGCAGCTGGGGCTAACTTTCTTGCTTCAGCAGCTCAGTACAACAGCTGAGAGAGGAGCACTTCATCGTTAAGCGGAGCAGTCCTCTCACTAAACTGCACTCTAATTTCATAGGATGGTAACTGCAAAGCCATGTGGATTATGTTCCTGAAACCTGAGTACTAACACCGATAGATAAAATGCATCAAATAACCTCTTGCTAACCATTCTTCTGCCTCCCCAGGAAAAGAAAACCAAAAGCAATAGTTACATTCAGATAAAAGTAACTGAGAATTCATACAAAAAGTCTCAAAGTCTCTAAAGCAAGACTCAGCCCTGTAAAAGCCCACAATACATTAATATGATTAATCACGTACTATATCTGCTATACCATTAGCTTACCAGCTCCACCAATCAGCTGACTTTGTAAGGAGTAATGAAATGTGGACCCAGAGTTAACCTTACACAGGGACCTGTTACCCTCTTGTAACAATACAGCACTTCAAATACAGCCTTCCTTCTTAGGTATAAATACACACACTCGCACACACCCATTTTGTCTTCCAATGATAGCTGAAGTACAAGAAACTTGTTTATAATTCTCCGTATTAAATGGGATGCAATAATCAATAGAATTTATCAGGGTTTTTTATCTAGAGGAGTGTCTTTAGATGGATAGTAGTATTGCAATGAACACTGAGCAAGGAAAACGCAGAAATCCAAGAGCAGTAATTGGTAAAATAATACCAAGCAGCCAGAGTAACACACAAGGAGTCAATAAAGAAATTGCTATGCAGTAAGAAGAGTTAAATATGAAGGACATTCAAGGTATGACCAAAAAAAGTTGACTCTTTTTTTTAAATTAAGGTTAACTGTGGTATGAGGAAAAGGGGGTGAAGGGGGGGCTACCACAAAGAACTAACAGAACAGTTACTTACTTAGAAGCATATCAACAAATTAGCCATGTACAAGCCCGTAAGTTTACCAAGCCTCAACTCTAAAAACTGCAAAAATTAGCCCAAATGCTGGTTGGCACGTTAGCCTGTTACGAGTGCTTCTCTGCAAATAAACTCCTCTGAGGAAGAGGAGAACAGTTGTGGAAGCTATACTTTGCAACAAACATTAATTCCCAGTACAAGCAATTGAAAAGCAAGCGTCAAGATCTTTTCTATTTCGCTGCAGGGAAACCACACGGATATGAAAGACAGACTTCAGTTTCAGAAAGGACATTCTGCCTAAATCAAAGAAACTATTTGTTTTACTGATTCCCCCCACTCCAAATCTAATGGAAGGAGGGATGGATGGTGCTAAGATCTTTCTAAACAGATTAATAAACTGTTCGTTCTGGAAGCAATTTTCCCTGGACTTAATCCCAAGGGAAATCAAAAACCAAGCAGAAAACCCAGCTGGACTTCGTAGTTCCAAGTTTGCTGCTTTGGCTTAGGCAGCAAGTTTCTCCCCCGCGTCCACAGCCAGAGTAACGACGCGACAACCGCCTGCCTGAACTGGGTGGAAGCCAGCGCGACAGCCGTTCCCATGCACCTGCCGCGGCAACACCCACAGGCACGGTAACGGCAAGAGAAATACCTCGGCGTGCCGGCCCGGAGCCACACGGTCATCCTCCTCCGGCGGCGCGCTGCGGCAGGGACGCGCCGCGCTCCGCCCGGCCGCCGGCGCGGGAGCGNGTGTATTTTTTGTCAGGGTACAGGACAAGACTAAATAGGAGCTCACAACAAAAGATTTATATGGTGAAGTAACCTCTATGAAATAGTACCACGGCACACCAGTTACTTGAAAACCTGTGCTGGGACTAAAATTGTTCATCAGTTCTTAAAAAAATACACAGAATCATCTTGCAAAACTGTCTAATGCTACTGGTTTTCAGACACAAACCCTACTCACTGTAAGACTTGAAATCTTGATTTCTTTCATAAGAAACTCACAAAACCATAATTGAGACTAATCAGAATGATCATTTTCTTTGTCCTATGAGACCGAGGATATTACTGATACCTGTACATGGAAAACTTGAAAAAAATAATATATATAAATAAGAATTGGGGGGAAAAAAAAGGTAAAAACCAGGGTAATTACTCTTTCTCACTGTAGGTGTTTGCATTTAGTTTGTTCTACTATCTATTCACAAGCTTTAGCTTTCCTGTGAGATACACCTGTCGATAGCATAAGCCACAAACATATACTTCCCTAACAGCATTCGGTGCTCGCGTTCTCAAAACGCCAAGACCAGCTCCCATTAAATCACAGCACAGGATCTTTGAGCCAGAATTCTGTTTTCCCCAACAAAAAAAGAACTCCTACAGGCGGAAAGGACTATCCAAGAGAAACTACCACAGAGCGAGAGAAAAGACTTCTTGCTTCAGTGCAGACGTGTCTATTAATATGTTACAAGAATGTTACTGTTGTTAGTTTCAAATTTTCTCAGAACATTATCAAAAGGAACTAATTCACCTTATGGTCTACAATACTTGAGTGCTTCGCATAAGGAGGGTATTTTGGAAGCGTGAAAATCTGACAAAAATAACGATGATTCACTTGAAAGATGCTCATTAATTTCTTTACCTTATGTGAGGATCCTGTATCTCACCAATGAATATGTTCAAAACACATCCAGGGTCATCATTTCGCAGAGGATTTTCCCTGCAATCAATTGATGAGCATGCTGAAGTCGTCTT
Source organism: Pelecanoides urinatrix (assembly GCA_013400755.1). Taxonomy (NCBI): domain Eukaryota; kingdom Metazoa; phylum Chordata; class Aves; order Procellariiformes; family Procellariidae; genus Pelecanoides; species Pelecanoides urinatrix. The sequence goes on from VZTQ01011535.1 coordinate 102,825, forward strand.
GAAATGTATTTACAGTTACAGTGCAGCATGGAGAAACTAAAAATACAATATTGCCAGACTCGGCGATGTATTTTTCTGCACTCAGGGATAAGGTGACTGGGAAACAAATTCTATTTTTGTAAAAAGCAGGAACTAAGGTCCCACGACAGCCGCCTTTGTTCTTCACTGACCTTACCCCCACCCCCCATTTCCAGGAGGGCGTACCTGTCCTAGGGACACAAGTTCAACCCGCCACCGCCCAAGATAGACAGATCTTCTGACTTGCTGCAAAGCTGTTGCACGGCTCTGATTCTGCTCACAGTTATATGTGGATTCAACAGGTTCTTCAGTTTAGCCTTTTAAAATATATACTTGTATAAAGTTACTTTCCATCCTCCAGCTATTTTAAACACCTTATATGACATGAAGATCATTGGAAATTATGGAGCGAGTCCTCCCAAAACACATTTCTGGGCACATGAAGGAGAAGAAGGTGATTGGGATCAGTCAGCCTGGATTTACCAAAGCTAAATCATGCCTGACCAACCTGACTGTGATAAAATGACAGAAATAATAAAATGATAAAAAGCGGAGGAGGGGACAGCGGTTGTCATTTCCCTTGACTTTCTCAAGACTTTCAGCACTGTCTTCCACAACATTTTTGTATCCAAGTGAGGATGGCACGGTCTAAATGGGTGAACAATTAAAAAACGGGTGAACTAAAAAACTGCTTGAATGATGGGGCTGCGATGTGGCAGGAGGAGAGACAACAGGTGTGAGCTAAAACAAGAGAGGTTCAGACTGAATGTTGAGAAATACTTAGGAAAGGAAAGAAATGTTGGATCAAGTCTTAGTTACCAACATACGTATTTCCGGTTACAAGCAAGACCGTAACTGTACAAAACAGTTCCAAATACTCGTGATTTTCAGATTGTGTAGTGCAGTTGAGGCAAATAAAACTACTTGCAGCTTTCCACGGTATAGATGTCCGTATGTTTTGCAATGTAAGGAGCAATGTAAACAGCATAAGGAGGCTGTTGGAATTACACTAGACAAAATAGAGAATCATTTTATCTATGATCTGATGCAACATTTTTACTATCTTCCTGAAAAGCAGTAAGTTCGCTGCTCTAGGAGGCAGAAAATGCAGATGGCAACTCAGTAACTGTGATCAAACTGATTGCAGGGAGGGGGGAGAATTAAAAAGTGCTCCTGGCTTGGTTCTTGTAATTTCAATTTAGTTCATTTGAACCTGGAGTAAAAGACTTGGCTGTTCTATAATTCTCTGCAAACAGGAACTTATAATAAAGTGCTGACCGCTTCTTAACTACAGTAATACTAGTAGGCCCATTATAATGTGCCACCGGGCATTCAAAAAAGACCATCCTTCTTCCATATGAAAAGATTTGAAGTACCAGGCGGTAAAAAAATTAAACACAATTTGCACAGAGGCACGTCACAAACATCTCAACTGATTCCGCTCATGCCTTTTTCAGTATTTTTGTCACCGAGAGGCAAGGTGTAAAGAAACACGATCACAGCCGACTGCGGAAGGAATTGGGAAGGCTGGAACGCGTTCTGCAGAGACCCACAATCTGCCCATCTGCTCACAGGGAGGGATTACATCAAATCCCATTGAGCTTTCATATTCACAAATCCAGGAGGAGCGGTAATTGGTTTACTGAAGTTTGTTAGATTCATAATTTTATTGCAAACTCCTCTCAAGGCAAGTTCATTCACAGTATTAATTTTTCTCCCTTTTCAACGGCTCATTTGTTCTGTAGCACTATAAATATTATGTCAATGAAAATCACAGGAAATGGCTATTCTGTGCTCCAGTGCTTTATTAAAAGATATTAAAAGTTTCCCCCCCCAAAAAAAAATCATAAAGCTAATTATATCTTCATTTACACAGCTCCTTTCAGAAAGATTATCTAAGACGCTTTATAGAGCATCAAATTACAAACCCACAGCACTGACTATATGCAAACAATCAGATATATTCCATATGCAGCTGTGAAGACTGCCATAAACATTTATATTCATGCCGGTTCATCTGTGCTAGGATTAACGGAGTGAGAAAAGCTGGCCAAGGACACCTATTTAAAGAACCAGGAGGTTTAAGTGGATGGAACCAGCACAGTAACTTCTCATCTAAAGTACAGCACAGCTAATGGCTATGTAACCTGTAATTCTTACTGCAAAGGCAACATTTTGGGCACAAGCCCACCTTGTCCTGCCAGGGAAATTGTGCCTGATGTGTCAGGAGCCCTTGTGGTGCAGATCCTCAGAATGCTTGCACAAAACTCTCAGGAAAAGGACTCTGTGAGAACACGTGGGGGCTTTTGCACAGCCCAGGATTCAGCCAACGTACACATGCCCGCAGCCTGGTATGGATGAGACCCCACTTCTTAACAGCTGCGAGGCTCGTTGGGGTGGAGTGGAAGGAAGAGCCCCCCGTGCGACGCAGCAGAACGTGGCCAGGCTGGCAGTCCTGAACCGAATCAAGATTTCAGGGAGATATGTCGCATTTTTAATGCCTAAATCAAAACCGCAGACTTGAAATCCTCCTCTTTCACATAGTAACTCTGTGCTGCTGGAAAACCACAGGTGCTGCTGCATTTTGACCTTCACATTTCCCAGCTGTCTCAAGCTCCGCCTCTGTGCGGACTCAGTCCCACCAAGGCTGAGAACGCAACATCTCCCACCTTGAGCAAAGTGAAATCCAAAGACTAAGGGCCCAGATGTATAGGCTACACATCACCTCCCACGACCCAACTCCCACGTCCCACGCCCTTCACGAAATTACTACTACAGCTTTCTATAAAAATTCAGCCAGAGGAGGGGTGGAGGTGCCTATCGTCCACCGCAGGAAGAAATAAAACCAAACTCAAGCCCTTCAGGACGAGAAGAAAACAAGAAGATACCACTTCTGTTTTGCAGAAAATCGCTGTAAGCACCAGGATAGTAACAATTCTGGCAGAGACACTCCTCACCTCTGCTGCTGCTGAATCCCTGCCAGCAAAGCAGGTTTTACTGGGCTGCAAAGCCAGATTAGTAGATAACTCCTCTGTAGCCTGGTGATCAGGCTGTTTCATGTAAAATGCAGAGAAAGTCCCGGGACAGAATCCCCTTCTGCTGGCATGTTTTAAAGAGAAAACGTGAGCTCTGCTTAACCTTTGGAAGAAAGAGGATAAAAATCTGTCCCCAAAGCAGCAATCCAGTGGGTGGGCACAAAGCTCTCCTGAGGATAGGCTCACCCTCTCTGGGCTGGCTGTGTTGTGGCACCTGGTGCCAGGTGTAGAGCGCTCGGCCTCGGGTAGCGAGGAGACTCCGGAGCGGCGCAGGCTGCCAGGGCAGCGTGGCAGGGTGCTGAGGCTCGCCGCAGCTGCTCGGGTGCCAGGTTTGTAGCATCAGGCGTGGTGCCATCCTAGCGCAGCTATGCGCGTTTAGGGCCAGCATGTCCGAGCAAGCCTCGCTATCTCAGGCGGGATCCAGGTTAGGATCCAGGGACCCCAGAAGATGCAGATGGGTTGTTAAAATTGACTTAATATTTGAAAGGGGCAGAGGAATGTAGCAAATACAGCAAATATATATATACACACATATATGTATATAAATACAAATATTAAAGAAATGCATAGAGATGTATATACACACACACATATATTAAAAAGTGCCTAGTAAATGTATACATTGTACTTGGCGGCATAAGCGTTCAGCAGCTCTCGAAGCTTGGAAGCACCCCATTCGACCATTTTAGGCCTACCCAAGTTTGGATCACCAAACAAGATGCAAGCACTTCAAGCACAAGACAGAGCCAGACTGCTGGAGCCAGAGTCAAACAATAAACAGGAATTACAATTCTCTCTCTTCTTTCTCTCTCTGAATGTAACGGCCCTGAGAGGTGAGTCCCAAGAGCTCTCCTTGGTAACACGGTAGTGACAACCCACTGTAACATCCAAATGCCACGGTCTTGTCCTAGAAACATCTCTGTGGTCAGATACCTATGCCCTTCAGCTATTGTCAACAAGCAGTCCAAAAAATACAGCTTTGAAAACAGTCGCCTTCTGTGACCAACTGTTCACCAAAGCATGAAACCAACAGCTTCACAACCACACGACGATGGCCTGGCTTCCACTCACTGCTACAGCAATGAGGATGTAAGCGGCTGCTGAGCTACAGGTAAAGACCATTTTAATGCTGTCCCACCTGAACCCAACTTCCCTGGGGTTGCATTCTGCTTCCTTCTCACTAGGTGAGCTGACAGTAGGCAGCAGGGGAAACAAACAAAAAAACCTCCACTTAAATGATTTGCTCATTCTTCAGCAATAAAAGGACAGAGAAATGCATCACAGAAAATGAAATGCCCTGTGTAGGAAAAGGGTATTTTATATCCAAATATTAGTTCTTACGAGAGATCTGACATCTCGTCAACTAGCAATTTGTGAAAAGCTGTAATCCTGTCTGGGAGATTTCCCTAATTGCTCCAGCAATAAACCAAAAATTGCATTAGGATTTTTTGGCATATTTGTTTCTCTTTCTGGTATCTTCTCCCATACTCTGTTCACTGTTTCCAGCTGCCGCACTCAATGCATTTAGTTGATTATCTGCTTTTCACTACCTGAAAACTTATTCTTCAAATGGTTATTCTCTATATATCACACAGAACTAAATTTTTTGAAAAGTGAAAGACTCTCTTTGGAGAGACTGCTTTCCAGCCCTGCTCAAACATCAGAAAGCACTACAACATAGCATATTATACATAAAGTACAATATACAGGGAACTTACTTTTAGTAAACTACTACACAATGCCTTATATGATTCTTATTTTCACCGTTCACCACACAGCCCTGATCACTAATTACAACACAGTGAAGATTTAAAAAAAAAAAAAAAAATTACTTTTTGCTATCCAACCTGCATTGATTTTCCCTCAGGACACAATGGCAACCTCCGTTCCGGCATTGAAACTTCTGGTTGGATCCTCATATGAATTCCACTTCAAAGAAGAACCGCTTTATTTCAGTAGTCCTATGTACCATATACCTGCAAATTAACTGAGGACTGTAAGTCAACTGCATGCTAGTTCCTTGTCAGTCAAGGCTAATTCCCACAGATTAGAGAAGGAAATCCAGGTCCTAAACTCTACTGTTAGAGAAGAGTATTTTGTTTCATTCTAAATCATCCTCTTAGGAAACAAAAAAACAACAAACAAACCAGAATAGTCCATTCATTATTACTCTCTGCACCAAAAATATCAGAGGAGAAGACCAATCTCTGACTGTGAATTAGTTCCCAGACCACCTACTACCGATGCCACGCATGTTTACCCTGATTAACTCAATGATCACGCAGTTACTTGTTGTCAGTAACAAAGCCACAACCACAAATCCCTCTCCTCCGCTTTTCCGGTGTCCTTACGCAACTGCTCTCCAAGCAACGCTGAGCAATGTTACTGTGAATAGGAGGTTTTGAAGCTCTGTGAAAAACAGTCAGAGACAGAAAATCCAGATCATTCTTTTGTTCTTCACCACAAAATGAAGATTTTCCCTAAATTCAGAGGTGTATTTGCCCTCCTGATTCCTTAATGCCTCTAGACAAATGCTCGTTCCCAAGATCTGTGGGCATCACTTGGCAGCGGTATCCATTCTCTTAGTTGAACAGAAGCCTGAGCTCTCCCTTTCAGATTCTGTCCATACCTTCCCCACTTCTTCACCTGCTTCAGTTCTTCCCCTTCTCCCAGTCTGCTTCTCCCTCAGAAGACTGTGAAGTCTTAAATTATCACGGAGAGCTTCCAAGAAAAAGAAGACAGCAAAAAAGTGCCCACCAGAAATACACACAAACTGCAAACAGCCCATCAAACACACCTGCCAGAGAACAGGCAGGAGAGAAAGATTACCCACTTTACTCCAAACCCTCTTTTTCTCAGTACTGGATCAAGGGTGAGTTTCAACGCACTTTTATCAGCCTTTCAAAAAAGCACCAACTGGCATGACTCTGCTCTTTTGGTTCCACCTTTGGGTCGGAGTGTTTTGATTTACGTTTTCTTCTCTGAGTAAGCATGAATATTTAGGATGAGGGTCTTAAAATATAACCAGGAGTTCACAGTTCCACAGTTCTGAGTCTCTACTAATACTAGACTGTAGACTTTGCCATCAGCTCAATACAACAGCAGCATTGCCATTTTTTACGACGCTGAGGCATGTACAGTAAGTGAGCAGGGAGCAAATAATTACCTTTCTAGTGCCAATGAGCTTATTGTGCACGTGGGTGGAGCGGATTGACTTGAGCTAGGATGAGCAGAAAGGATGAGGGTGTTCTGGCTCCTCCACGCTGCCCGTGGCAAATCACAGAGCACTGAATTTCCAGCTTTTCTGATTCTTTTCTAAAGTTGGCAGTATTTGTGTCTTAAAATGCTCTGCATAGCTGGTATTTATTTACTGTTGAAAATTCTTGGTTGCTTGGATATATATCGTGCAGTAGAAAAAACTTATAATATGTATATAAAATATTTTTCTTCACATTTCTTATCCAGTTGAGGAAGGAAGATTGTAACCACTCAATGTCTTCAACTTCACCTCTTAGAGTCATTTCTATGATGCTACATTATTAGGTGACAGACTTTGAGCAAGGGTCAAGTAGCTCTTAGAAGTAGGAACATTGTGCAGTATTGTGAAAGTTAATGGAAACATATTTAAAGTATATTGAAAAGAACAAAGGTGGATTAAAAATACCTTTAAGTATTCCCCAAATTCATTTTTATGTTGATTCAGGTCTTACAGGAAGTAAGATAAAATATTTCAGAGGAACCTGAGGGTTTTTTTAAAGTATTATACAGAAAAGACCGATAGGATTAACATTCTAGTTTAAAATCTTTTGCGGATAACCCCCTCATCCCCTTTCCATCTCCGTGTGTTGCTCTCCACCCCATTCCTAATTTGCATGCTGAAGTATTCCCGAGCTGGATGAAACACCTCCAGAGACAGGCACAGCAGTAAGCACTGTCAGTGTTTGACTGAATCAAACGACTGTTAGGAACAACCATTTCTACAGTTAAGAAAAATGTCTCTCCAGGTATGTGCTGAGCCTAGCAAAGGAATAGGAGAAAGGCAGGTTCTCCTTATGCTTTGGTGATTTTCTGACTGAAACGCCAATATCTGCAACCGTTACATAGGTTGTGCTAACAGAGAATAACTGTTTAGAAACATCCTTAGTAGGCCCTCTTAGATAAGACAACAAAAGGAAGGAGGAAAACTGTGCCGATGCTTTACCAGCAGCGCTAGTTTTCATCACCCAGTTGCCCTCATTTTTGCCTTCTCTCGTGTCACCGTATGAAGCCACTCCTACAAATTTACTTGCAGAACCACTACAATGTCCTCTTCAAAACCTCTCCTTCACTCTCCTGCTATAATTGCCAAGTGCAAGTGGATAGATGGAGAACAGTTTTGTAATACTTTTTTTACTCATATTTATATTTTATCATGAAAATATAATTCAAAAAATGGTCAAGATCTCCACAATGCCTTTTCTCTCTCTTTTCTAAATCCTAATTATGCTCACGTAATTTGTCTTAATCAAAATAGCTCCCTTGCTTGAAGCTTAATCCTTTTTTATCCCTATTGTCTCTTTCCAACTCTCCTGGTACTTTCCCTTCTCGTTAACTCTTCTTTCACCATTCTCTGTATATCTGTTCCTACCTCTCGCTCTCTTCCTCCTCCTGTCTCCAGAGCACCTCTTTTCTTGGAACTTCTTCCTCTCTGTTGTGCTATTTCTTCCTCATGTTACCTGGATGACCCGCTTCTCCTTCTCCTCCCATCTTCCTCCCTGCGTCATCCTCTTGGCTGTCCCTACCTCCTTTCTCGTGCTTTCTTCCCCTCACTGACTCTTTTGAGGGGCTCTTGGAGAATTTCTTTCAGCTGCTGAGGTCTCAGCAGTCACATCCTCAATGGAATCCACTTCTACCCTGCTGTAGTCTCTCTCCTTATCTCTCCACCTGTACTCTACTTCCCAAACACTATCATGCAATAATCAGCTGTTCCAAAAATGACAGAATTTCCAAACTTGACTGTCAGCTGTCTGTTAGCTTTTCTACATCCATGTTTTTCCACAGACAAATACACACTATCCCTCAGAACATGCTGTTCCCATATTCATTCCTGGTGCCCTTCCACCTCTCGAGATTCATATCCACTGGGCAGAAGTATGTATGAAGACCAAACTCCTATCAGAAGTGTCCCAGCATCTGGAAGCAGCCACATATCTAAGGTCAGGGATCCCACATGGCTTTTTTCAGCACAGATTCCAGGTGTTTCTCACTCTGGGGAAACAGAGAGCTCATCCTGAAGAGCTGTGACTGCTGGGTGGGAGACTCAGATTTACTCCTAGAATCAACATCACACTTCATTCCCGTCTACTGACCCAGACTGGATCAGATGGGATCCTGAGGTAAAGGAAGTAACGCTCAGTCTAGCTTGATGAAAACGTTCTGTCTGAAAAAGGACTTCAAGGCAATGCTCTATGAGCACATGAAGCCATTACTGTGCAGCTGCTCTGCAGCTCTCAGAAATGGAAACGGTTCAGTAAGAAACCAGAGGGACTGCTGAGCTCTGACCAACCCCGTCCTGTCCCCAGCGCTCACCGCTAGCACCGGCTAACAGCAGCAGAATACGTTAGAAAACCATTTTCAACCGTGTGTTGAAAAACACCCGGGAAAAAAATAGAAGAAAAATAAACAAGAGAAAGAACCGAGCAGTGAACGATCCTAGGTATGCCGTTTACTACTTGGTGGTGTTCAGGTGGTGTTTTCACTGTCTGAGATCTGCTCTTGCTACTTCAACAGTGCAAAAAAAAGACACACTTGGTGTTGGATGCCACCAAGTATGCAGCTGATTTGGGATGCCTCCTGTCCCACCTCCTTTCTCTCCAAATAAAAAAATTAACGGGGAGAGTAAGGAATAACCCATGAGTAGGCCATGCCCTGAGCACAAGGTGAATCAAGGCTGCAAACAGCGCTCTTGCAGAAACCAGGAATTGTATTTCCTAAGGGACACGTACAGGGAGAGAAGGGCGCTGGGAAGGCTAGGGTCCCTCATACCTCCTGCTCAACCGGTCTGAGCATATGCCCCAGGTAAATCTAGTAATAATCTTGGTCTAATAATAATCTTAGAAAGGAGTTAGCCCAGGGCGCAGTGGTAATCATTTTAATGCCCTCAATATGCAGTTCAAAACAGAGGTATTTATCTAAATAATGTACTTGCTAGACTTGACATTAGCAGGTCAACATCATACACAGAATAGTAAAACCAGCTCAGCTACAGAAGAATACAGATGATCCTGCAAATTTCCCTGCTGCTCTGCTCATCTATTACACGCTGTGTGATAGCAGATTAAGAATAATGACAAATGACAAATCATATTCAGTAAACTCAAAATGTGAAACACTTGAACTATTTTGCATTCTCGCTGATAATTATAACTGATTTCAAATATCAGATTGTTACCAATCTTCATATAATGAGACAGCAGCTCATTAATGAAGAAAAATTGAGATTTTGTTTGCATTGTACTGAATTATAATTATCCAGAAATAAATGCTCTATTGTTATACATTCAGAAGCAAACATAATTTTGATGCAAAGTCGACATCTTAAATCCCATTTCTTACCTCGCACCCTTTTGGCTAAAATGTCACATCTACCTTTTTGAATCATAGAGGTACATTTAATTGTCAAATAGAAGCATTAGCATACAATTTTCTCATCTGAGATCATTCTGTGATCTATACCTAATTATTATTTTCAAGAAAGAACAGCACTTTGTTTTGTGATTTATACAAATTGAATATCCAACATTTACATTCAGTGCAAATGAACTTTATTAATTTTAAATCAGAATAATGTTAGGAAGTGAAGATCCTGCTGAGTATGACTTGATACAAATAAGTTGCCATGCTTATATAAAGGAAGTATGAATATCGATCCATTCCTGATAGAAGCCCTCATTTCTAAATATCCACACCCTTTTTGTAAGGGAGAGGGAAGAAATATTTTCATTTCTTTAAAAACAACAACAAACACTCACAATAGTAAGTGATATATGAGCCCTTTCTTTGCAAAGCAACACGGTAGAGTTCAGCTGGTTTTGCCTAGGGACGTTTGTTTATACTGGGAAGATAAACTATTTTGGTAATTCAGGAAAAAATGTTAACAACCTCTGCACCCAAATTCACTTTTAGGTTAAGGTAAGTAATGAAAAATTTCAATCGGGAGGTGACTTTTCAGGATGATAAGCACTGAGGTAGCACACTTCACCAAAGATCTACCTATGATTTTCACTATAGCAGAGCTTACATTCCATCATGTGTTATTTTAAGCTGTTCAACTTGATTATGACCATCTTATTTTTCTGTGAAGTGCCACATTCCCATTCTAGCACATGACGTGACAAAGGCAGGTTTTTCCTCCTGTCCCCTTCCCCCTGGGAATTACCTTTGTCATAGTGGCACCCACCAGCTCACTTTAAACCGAGAACTTCCTTCTTACCCAAATGGGTACGTACCTCTGCAACAGTTGCCGCCATTACAGGTAGCTAACTTTTATTCAGTGTAAAAAAAAGGAAAGAAGAGTTTTCTTTCCCTTGCAAGAGCAATCAACCTTGCCCAGTGATGATATGCTGCCTTACTGGCTCCACCAACAACTTTGGCTGTTTTGACTGCATGATTTGTATTACCTATTGCCCGTTAACTTGCTCATAGCTTTGCTGTTCATTACCTGGAACCCATCACATTTTCTTCCACAGTGCTGTTTTATGGACCACTCGGTTTCACAAATCAAAGACAGTCATAGTGAAGAATGAAAGTTGACTTTTTCCCCCCTAGAGAACAACAAGTTCTCTTTGGGAGGATTCAAAACTTCTGTCTTCACAATATAAAATATCGGTGATCAAAACAGACAGAAACAGTATCCAACAAAGTAAATGCGATCAAAACCGGGACACAAATAGCTTGCCACAGCTGGAAAAGAACACGTCACCCCCCCAGCCTGGGGTGGGGGGTACACGTATGTATCCCCTGAGACCTGACCAAGACTCTCACGTTGACTCCTCTGCTTTCTTTAAGGACCAGCTGAAAGTCTGCAGAAATTGAGTCTCCCTTCTTTTGCTGGCGTCTGTACATACGTACTATTTTTTAGGTCCTAACATGCAATGGCAATTGTTTTATGAAATATGATGTGCAAACAACTTGGCACTCTCCCCATTCCTCACTGCCATCCCCTCCGAAAGAAAAGAACAGAAAACAAACCCCTAAGAAATCCTTCGTGTTTGCAAAGAAATGCAGCATCCCCATGTGGAGATCTTGAAACAACCCTTTTACGACCATTAACTTTTGATTTGGTCCAAAAATACTACTTGTAAACCTAAGGCACTGTGTAAAAATAGTCGTAGCAATAATAATGCTACTAATAATGAGGACGGGGGTCTTTTTAAACCATGAAATAATTTTGATTTTCCTCTAAAATTAACTTGTGAAGAATGAGAGCATTTTGTAATACTTATGTTCATTGTTTACTTCCTCTATTCAGCTTTCTGGATGCTATTTATAAGAGAAAAGAATGAATCACTGCCATGCCTTGGGATGAGCCCTCGGGTATAGTTATATGTAATCATATAAGCTGGCACAGCTAGGAACTTGGGGGCAGGTGGTAGTCGGGATACAATGACAACAACATCCACCAAGTAACAATGAAATCTCTATTCTGGGATTAAATATAACGTGAGAAAGAAATATGCTTAAGAACAGGAAAGACAGAGACATTCTTGATAAGATAGTGCCCCTCCAAGAGAAAGGCACCCTGATAACCCTTCTCGAGGACTCGAGGAAGGACCACGAGTGGCTCTCTGGCTGCTGAAGGTTTGTTAAGACAGCATTTTAGTTTTATTTCCCTACAGCCACTAAATGCTCACTCTTTTGAGAAAAGTTATAAGGCCCAGAGAAAATGAATGCCTGTTGCTGAAAATTTCCCATAGATTGTCTCTATTTCAGAGCTCTTTTAGCTTTACCTCCCAGGAGGCCATGAGATAAGCAAGCCTCAGCTTTTAGGATCACCTTCAGCATCAAATAAGCCTGGGACCTTAGGGCAGGGATAGGATGGGTTGGGTGGAGGTTTTCAGGAAGGCTTAAAAAAAGGCTAGATCATGGGGAAGATCTCATTTGTACACATGCCTGGCAAATCAATGTCACAAACGTTAATACAGAGTCCAGACTCCAAGATACATTTTACCCTGAAATATTAATAGAAACAGATGGTTTTCCGATTTATAATTATTGCTGCTTTCTTGAAAAGTTGCAGCTTTGAAGACCTTGCAAAGACTCACAGAAGAGAAAAAGGAGACATAAACTATGTAGCTATTTATGCCATCTATTTACTTACAAAAGTAATAAATTCTGTGTACCTTGAGCAGAGCGCCAAAAAAAGGCACACAGACACTTCTACGTGCAGAAACCCTGAATACGCTCTGCCTTTTTTCTTCATCCCTCTGGCCAAAACCAAACTCTGCAAGAGGTGGCCCCGTTACTTTTGACCTTCACTTTTAGGGCAGCACCCTCTGTACCAGTCCTGCCTCTCAGTCCAGAATTTCAGAGCTCTTGCAATACCCTGCACCAGCCTGGAGCAGAGCCAACAGCCTGCACAACCATCACGCAACCTTAGGGCCACTTACAATTAACAACAGCTCCGAAGGAGATGCTCCTAAGTCACACCATATGTTTCTGTCACTTAGCACAAAGGTAACACCTATTCTTCTTAAATCTGCACCGTGTTTTAGAAAAATTTGGAGGTATTTAGTACTCCGCGTTTTTGGAAGCTGGTTAATAAGGATCAGCAGGATTGATTCAGCAGGCTGGAAGAGAAGTGCAGAATTTAAAGTTAATTTTCCTCATTTCTCTTCATATACAAACCAGCAAGCATTAATATCCCACACAGACTTGGGGATTACAGACACTAGCAGGACAGATTTCTTCCCTCGCTTTTATGTTCAATATGAAAGGCCTCAGAAGCTTCAGCACTGATTCTAAAACATGCTGAAAAAACCCCATGTACATGGTACAGATTACTGAAGAGTTCCTCGTACAAAGAAACTTCATCTGCATTTTAGAATCTCTTTCCTTTGCACAAAACAATCCTGAAATTGCTGCAGGACATCACAGCCGCCATTTACCCGGACCTTCTGCACCAACTCATTTGCTAATGTCTCCTGTTAACTGATCTAAGCCTGGCCTCAATCTTCTTTTAATGAAAGCCAAGGAAGAGGATACTTTAACAGCTATTATTAGCTGTTAGTACCTGTCTGCAGAAAACAAAAACCAGAGCCTTTTATTCCCCAGGCTTTCTTACAGGCCCAATGAGACACTTTTCAAGACAATCAGCATATGTGAAAAATATTCCCAAATGCCTAACAATGTGGTGTGCAGTGATTCCTTCACTTCAGTGTCTGCATTGGGGAAGAACCTCAGATGAACATAAAAAAAAAAGAAAAGAAAACCTTTACACTTAGAAAACAAAATTTTAACTCCTGTAACTTCAGCTTTGGGACAGTTACCTGTTTTTTGCTATTGCAGGTTTTTTGCACCAGTTTAAAAATCTATATGCAACATGAGCACCTTTTTGTTGTCCATAATCTTCACATGATGCAATTAATGCACTTCTCTTTCTACAGGCTAAAATGTTGCATTTCCTTCCAGAGGTACGAGTTCCACAGTTTCAGTTCCTGCAGGGCAGCCAAGATGTACCCTCTGTCGGCAGACACAGCGTTGTACGCAGCACAGGATTGGTTTTGGAGGACAGAAGAGATTTCATGCAGTTTATCAAATACAAGTGAAGAAGCCAATGGCAGGGAGCAGACCAAGGACCTTTACTCGTCCTGCAACAGAAAACCGCCAGCAGAATGAATGCTGCGAATGCTCAGAAATTAAGAAAATCTGCATCCATTCCTGAAGATGAACATTGATTTCCTTATGTTTGTAATTTTGTAAACATGCTAGGAATCTGATTTTTTTTTTAGGAATTAGTGAAAATAAGCTTTTAGGTCAAATATTTGCTAAAAGAAGGCCTAAAATATTTGATGACTGTGAAAAACGGTAACAGATGTGATTGACTCCCTAACTGGATAACTTAATAATTAACTATTACAGGGTAATTGATATATACGTAAATGGATTATGTGCTTAAAGTTCAGACTGCATTGGTTAGATAAACTACTTACATGCACTTCAAGTACAGCACAGATTGTGATTTCAGCTTGATTTTACTCTCATATTCATTATGCAGCCTGAATAATTTAGAGAAAGAGTGATTCACGGCTAAATTCACAAAGAATTTTGAAATATGCAGAATGCATGTATTTTAAGATCTAAAGAGATCTAGAGAGAGAAAAAAACCCTGCAACGTTTTTGTGCAATGTTAATGTAGCTTTACTTTTCCCCGACTTCATTCGCAATAAGTTACTAAACCCGTACTTTTATATTTGCCTAATTAAATAAAAGCAAATGAGAAAATAAGAAACTTTTCCGCAAACGATCCTTCAGTCTCAGAAGAGGAGCATTATTTTTACATAAAAATAATTTATTCTTGGCAGAAAAACAAGTTTTCTAAATATATTAATACCTACTGCTTATAGTTTACACTGTGAATTATAAACACCAACAACTTTCACCTGGCTGTCTCTTGGTAAAACACTAATTAAAACCAGAATCTGGAATAGGGCTGGCTGTATCTTACTGTCTCAGAGTTTTCAATGTCTTTTACATTACTGAAAGTTGCTGAGGGGGAAGGATTGCTACTGTTTTCCCTGAAATAATTTCTAAATTAACCCCCCCCATACCTCACAAAAAGGAGGATTTATATAAGAACAAGTATAAAAACCTTACTTTATTCAAGTTGTCTAAACTCTTCTCATTTCCATATCCAAAGTCATATGGGCAGCAATACAAAGACATATGTCCTACGATTTTTGTGTCATATTTGTTCTCTTACGCTCCCTTCCTGATGTAGCACTGCATATGCATTCACGTGTGTTTCTTGGTAACACAGTTTAAATGCCAAGGGTTTATTGTTATCTATAATAAACTACAAATGTATTTATAATACAAGAAACTGGTTTCTGACTTTTTACTAAAACAATTACAGCCCTTTTTGCCGTAGGGCTTTCAGTAATATTAACTCAGTTTTTTCCTTAGTAGACTTGTTTACCTATGATAGTCAGAAGTACCACAACATGCATGGTAGGTAAATTGACTTAATTGCCTTGGATATTTAATAGCATTTGTTTGTGTTCCTTGGTATTGAGGGTATTTTTGTAGCTGAAGTTGCTTTACAAATAATTCAAAATGCAAAAACTTGGAACAATACAAGACAAACTACAAAAATGTGTTTGGTTCACACGTTTCTCTCGATGACAGACAAAGTACTCTTAATGCAAGTCTCCATCTACCCACTCTGATTTGCAAGAACGTTTCCCTCTGATATCTGGGAAAAACAATAAACTTCATAACGTGGCAAGAAAATCAATAAATCAGGTTCAGTTTGCGAAGAAACACGTCTGTGATTTAAGAAATACTGCAAAATACCATTTCTGTAGCTCTTCCCATTTAAGGCAAATAAACTTTTACTCGATTATCTCAATGAATTGCCAGAAAAAGCAGCCCTCTATGTTATGTTTCTCTGATCCACTTGTCTCATTTTAAGGAAACGCAGCCTTGAGATTCATCCAGAAAGCACCGAGCCACCACAGAAAATCACAGAGCTCCAGCATCCAGCCCCCTTCACAATGGACGTGAGTTCTGTATCTGAACAAACTCATTCCAAAGCGGGCCTCTAATAAAATGTGCTGCGGTGTACTGGTGCTGACCTGATGCAGGTGAGGTCTCTGGAAAAGCACGTTTGAAACAAAACCAAACAAACGAACAAGGGAAAAAAAGAAAAATCCTTGCAGGGGATAGACAAACTTCCAGGCAGACAACTGTCCAAATTCCCTTACCAGAAAGCTGCTTTATAAATACCAGGATTTCCTCACTTCTGGAGGAGGCTCTTCACCTTCAAGCTCTGTGGTTCTTCAGCAACAGCAAAGAAAATCTGAACACCTACTGGGATGTCTTCATTAGCACTAGGTGCTTACTGCAGGTGTTGGAGAGTTCTTAAGATGGACTGTTCTATGTGAACTCCCCTGCACTTCAGTTCTCAGTTTTACGCTTCCAGACACTGAAAAGAATTATTTCTATGCTATCTTCAATGTCAACATTCACTGCCAATAGTTTTCTCCTTTTTCCACAACCCAAAAAAGGTAGGAGATTGAAATACTGTATGATGGGATGAAAAGAAAAATACCGAAAGAGCCTTTTATTAATTCCTGCTTTTACCTCCTTATCAAGCTGGCTGAGACAGTACCAGTTGCATTTCCAGTCCTTCAGGAAAAAATAAACAATGAAAAAAAGCTTTTTCCTTCCCCCCCCCCCCCCCTTTTTTTTCCACTATATCAGAGAGTGAACACTAAAGATCAGTTTACCACATCTTATGTGTTATGTTTCTTTTTCCTGAACAAAGTTAAGAAAAGCAGGCGTGTAACTACCGCAATGAGGCTTGCTGCAATAGTAGCTAATGCAAAGAAACTTACTGATCAGAGAAAGAATAATTCTTGTGGTCAGCAAAGCAAAACACCCTAAGTCAGACGCACGGTGTGCCCAATCCCTTCTCCCTCCCTCTCCTTTCTGCCCCAGGCGCCTTTCGGGGACGGACCTCAGAGGCCTCCAGTCCAAAGCCCCTGCTCAGGGCAGGGTCCCCATCCACACCAGGAGCCCAGGCCCCCTCCGAGCAATCCCACAAGCTTCCAAGGACGGACATCCAGTGCCTAACTGCCCTCACGGTGAACTGAGTGGGGTTTTTTCCTCCTCAGATCCAGTAGGATCCTCCTTGTTCCAATTTATGACTGTACAGACCCCTAATGGGGTCTTGCAAATCTGTATGCTAACAAACAGCTGCCATCATTTGTTAACCTCTAGTATACATGACTTAAGGTAATGATTAGATTTCTATTAATGAAACCTTGACGTTATCTATGTTTTATCTTACAAATGACATCCACATCCCTGGTCTCAATACACAAGACAAAAGTTAATACCATTCCACTGAGACAGAAGCATTTCTCATCCCTGTTTTTCAATGGTGAAAATGAAACTGCAATTAAGTGGGTGGGAGGAAATTATCTTTGGGAATCACCTGCGAAACTCAGAACAGACATGAGTACTGGGAGGTGTCTGTGCATTAGCCCGGTATGCTCTTGGAGCCTACAACGTTAAAATGAGAAGCTAATGCTAAAGTGCAAGCGTGAAGATGACTGCACTCTTTGTAAACCAAGTTGCTTCCAGATCCTTTTATCCAAACACCAGCTACCAAAAAATGGCAAATGTTAGAGCATTTCCTAAATGCATTTACAGGTATTTATAAAAGCAAATTATAATTGGAGGCTCACATGGCACACGACCACATACTACATACCAGTCATAAAAGACGACTGAGCTTTTGTAATGAACTGAGTTAAAAATAGGAAGTTTCCATGACTGATACTAGTTATTTCTGGGAGACAATGCCTGCTGCCAGTGGGTTAAAGCCAAGTTGTTTGTAATATGCATTTTTTGGTACTTGCAAAACCGAAGAGGTGACAAGGAACAGCTGTAAGCCAGGAAAGGGGAGAAAGCAAATACAGAAAGCAAACGTTGTGAAATTAGGCAATACAAGAAACCCAAGGTAACGTACAACAAACTGACTTGAGCGTTTGCTTATTCCATCCCAAGTCGGGCTTTCTTTTGCCTGTTTAAATATGTAGTACCTACAGTACGCTTCCCCCGAGAACCATTTTCATATGGGAACACCTAAACCAATCATTCTAAATAAAATATGTCCTGCTTTGTTTGTGCATCATTTAGTTTCATATACTTCATGGAAAATTGCCCAAGTAGAGTCACCCTGCCAGGTGACAGCTTGCCAGTGAAAATAATTGGCACCGCGCTTTGAGGTACATGGAGTGTGAGGCAGAGGGTACTACATCATGTGTTAATAGGTAAGGCTAACAATCAAGTCAGTCTAATGCTGTCAGACCTCCGGGTCAAAATATTACCATATCTACCGCAACAGAAGATCTGGAGTTGAATGCTAAATAATACATTTATTATGATAAAATGTGTTTATTGTGATTTATGGGATGCATGGAAAAGGCTGACTCTTGACGCTAGCTTTATGCCTACACTATTTTGTCCTAGAGCGACAAATGTTTTCAAGCCACAGTTTAAGGATGGGGTAGAGAGATCTAACTGTCTTTGCACACATGTGCACACAAAAACTGTGCAAAAGTTAGTATAAAGTGTAATTTAATTTAAAAAAACCCCAAATTTTCATAATGTTTTAAAAATGTAAGCTGTGTTGTACATTAATGCACAGTGCCTATCATTGTGGTTTTCAAAACGCTTCCCAGTAAAGTATCCTAGAGCAAATGCTACAGTGTAAGTAACTGAAAAGTTCTGCGTTTTTTCCAGCCATGCAGCAGTTCACACACCATTTTTTTTACATTTTGCAGGAAATATTCAAGAATCAACAGTGGCAGAGTCATAATAAGAGCCATTCGCAAGCAGGTTGCCTGGTGCTCGATTATTATCATATTCACATGCAGTAAAAATACCCAGTACTTACAGATTTGCTAACAGCTTGCAGGCAACCTATTGCTAAGTATGCAAACCCAAATAAGGAGAGAGAATTCAGAAACAGCATTATCTAGAAAGCAAAATAAGAGCGATTCAGCTAAAAGGCAGTCTGAAGGTGAAAATCAGCTGTCTACAGCGCTTAGCAGTTCTTCTAAGCAGAGTTATCAACATCTACTTAGCCAAGGAGATTAGGCGGATTTTCCAGAAGGTATTGGAGAAAGACAACAGCTGCCAAATTCCTATCATTTATCCATCATTTATCGATGTGAAGACCTTCCTTTTTATTTCATAGCAGTTCAGTTTCTCTTGGAGCCTTCGGTTAGGAATCACACCCAATGCTTTCTGAAATTCAGCCACCTTTCTTTGACAGCTCAAGGAACTGCAATATGGTTGCAAGGAAGGACTCTCCTTCTAAAAACAAGCTTGGCAACCTGCCCAAACTTCTCCGTAGTGATACAGATGCAAAATATTCATTCCGGTTTCCTATTCTGGCCTTATTTCCTCTGACTATTCCTTTTATGCCCCTATTACTCATCTTACAAGCTCTGTGGCCAGCTTTTTCCACCTGGCGTGCTTGCAAAAGAATTTATTAGTTCTCACGCCTTCTTCAAATTGTTCTTCCAATTCTTTCTTGGCATGCCTTACTGTGTAATCTGCCAGGTATCGATCTTTTCTATTTTCTTCGCTTGGACACAGCCTCACCTTCTGAAGACCTCTTGTATTTCTAGCAACTATCCATTCCCTGCTTCTAGCCAAGGAGGATTCCTTTTGGACTTTCTCATCTCTCTTTTGATCGTTAGCATGTTCAGAACATCCCTTAAGATGCCTTCAAATTGCATCCCTGCAATCTGCAAGAATTTAAATTGAGGGTTGCTTCTAACAACTTACCATGTAAAGTTGTTCCCTTTTATTAAATTAAGCACAACAGTAGCATATATACATACACAAATATATTCGTCTTTAGTTGTTTCTGTAAGCAACTTTTTTGGTTTCAGTTAGAGGCATACTTGCATTTTTCTGTATCTGTTTTTACATATATTTAGTGGAGTTCTTGTTTCTCTTCAGAAATAGGGAGCTTAGCTTTTATTTCTTCTGAATATCCAATAGAAACAATATTCATCACTGATGCCGTTACATTTATATGAAAATACATGGCTTAGTTCTTAGAAGATATGTGGTTAGTAGATGTGCAATACACGGACAAAAACCTGCATTCAGATTATAGACAATGCTTTTAGTGGACTGTACTAGCACTATTGAAAAACCTTTGAAAGTCCAGACTCTTCAGTCTAGCGTTTGCATTCGAGAATATTAGGGAGATAGTAAATAAAATGCATTTAAGGCCAACAGTCAATAAATTAAAGAGCATAAGAAACCTTTGTGTGTTTGCAGGATGTTTCTTCTTAGTAAAGAACTAAGGTTTTTTGATGGACAATATATGAACACAAAGAAGAAATAAACACGGATTAAAAATTCCTTTTCAACCTGCTGTCAGTAGCTGTGCTTTACCTTACCAAATTCAAGTAACAAAGACTAAACGGGCAGGTTTTATAGAAAAGATCCTTTCATTCTTAGGATCTCCCATTTCTAATTTAGTCCAGGCTCACAATGTCTTTTCATTTCTATTTGTCCACAGCAGTTCTCCTGCTTACGTGCATAGCAAACGGATAAGAGGAACAACTGCGCGTCATTTCAGAAGTTGCATCAAATACCATATTCCGTGGTTCAACACGTCTACGTTGACTAGAACACACTGCAGTTGTTGATGAATATAAATTCATGGAGTAAAGGTAAGTTCTGCTGCTTCATCCAAACACAATCATTCCTTTCCATCCCCAAACTGATCATTTGGATCTCTGGGTAACCAGTGACACCTTGGCAGGGCAGAGGGACTAAGTGAGAAGGGTAGGCCCCCTTATGCTCATCACTGGGCCAATGTAGCAAAGGGTATTTCACGGCTCTAAGTCTTACAGTACAAAACCCAGGACTTAATGGAAGCATGGGCTAAAGAGGGCAACTTGCTAAGGTTTGAAATTTCCAACGCCAATTTGCCATGTCCTCTCAAGCTGTCAATTTAGTCCAACTCAACAAGAGTTTGCTCTCCACGTCTGTTTAATTCTGGGCCTCCCAGCTCTTCCCGTCAGTGTGCTGATTGCCAACTGCGGTGCTGGCAGAAGCCCGGTCAGGAACAAGGTAACAACAATCACATCTCATTTTTCATAATTATCTGAAATACTATACAAGGATAACAAGTTCTCACCATTATAAAGATCTCAATGACTGAAAGCAGTAACTTAGAAACTCCACATCCAATTATTTTCTTTTCATAAAGTAAAATTAACATTAGATAACTATTTAGATACAGAGGTTGTATAATTTTTTTTAAATTAAAGTTATAAAATTCAAGTCAAATTACAACACAAAAGCAATTAAGGGAAGTAACTTAGCTAAAATAATATCAATCTTCATTGACTGAGAATTTAAATGAAGTATTAGTCAAAGACAATATTGAAAAATAAAACCATCTTGTACCTTATTCAAAATGATCAGCATCATGCACAAGAGCCAAATCTCAGTATCATGAAATGATTCTTTAGAAATTAATTAAAATATTTGAAATGTGCAAGGGCAAAGAATTCTGCCTTTACAATATCACCAAACTTATAAAAAGTCCAGCGCCAAGTGACAAGAAACTGTTTTGTAGCTATTGATAGACATTTCTCCAGAAAATTATTCTGCTCTTACTTGTGCAGAATAGATATTCTGCATGTTACTGACACAGCCCATGAACAGAGCCATTCTCCACCCCAAATCTGGGTTTTTTTTCCCTTTTCTTTTTTACTCTGTCAAGTAATGCCTTATTCTCTATAAATCCTGTTTAACAGTTCTACCAAGAATATAGCTATTATTGCAATCAGCTGAAATTTAAATCTTGCCAGGCAGCTCCTCCACAGCAAGTTGGCAGCGTGATGGAGGATGTGGAAAGCCCTGAGCAGACGAGTGAAAGAGCAGTATTGTGCAAGCAGCGTATATTTAAGCATTCACTGCAGTGGTATCTAAAATTTAAACCTAGATTGCACAACTTAACTTCTTCTGTAAGCAAATGTAACATTTAGTTCCATCTTTGTTTTATAAGAAAAGGATATATTTTAGTACTATTCAGAAAGCTTTTTTCTTTTTGCTTATATATTAAGGTCATTTTAAAAAATGGATAGTTATGCTGCAAACATAAAAGTTCAGATTACTCAAAGAAAACAAGAAACACTCATGTGCTATTGAATATTTTGGAAAAATAATATTTCGGTGTTCTGGTCTTTCCTATGAGAGCTTATGAAAGCAGACCAACCCTTTTCACTAACCCTTTCCTTTTTTGCGTTGTTATAACCCTTATCCCGTTTTTAAGTGGCTAGGCTTAATTAAATGGAGAGCTGCTTAAGTGGAGTATTTCGATGCATAGATTTATCATGTTCTCTGCCATTAGTCCAGCACTAGCCTAGTTTTATTTGGTATCTAGCCAAGTATCCCAATGAGGTAACTCTCAGACTATACGTGAGTTGACAAAAAGTGAATCTTCCTGGCTAAACTGCTCATCATACACTCATCGACCTCCCCTAGAGCAACCATACGTATTTGTTAATCGCAGAAAGCGCTGAAAGGGCCAAAGATCAGAAGTGTGATACAGGCACATTAGAAATGACAAGCACAGAAAATTTCATAAAGTCGGTAGACGCGTCCTTAAACAGTCAAGCAATATGAATCACCTACCACACACCACATTAATTCCCATCTTCTACTACAGTCTTTAGTTTCATGCGTGACGATTTTTCAATAATACAGTTTTGCCTCCCAAGCTGATGATACGTATTTCTTTCACTCTCTGACTCCAGCTCATCTCCTCACCCCCACTGCTAATCGGTTTGCATGCCCAAAACACATAGGCAGAGTTTCTTCTCCTCATCCCTGTCATCTCCACACAACTTTCACCAAGTAGCGAGGCAACTAACTCGCACCCATCCACGTCTCGCTTTTCAGCAGCTTCTTTTCTGTTTGACCCCACTGCGAGGTGCTTAAAAAGGATTTTGGGCAGCTGTGGATGAGCCTTCTCACAGGCAGTATTCCCCAAAACTTGAATCAAGGTGTTTGTGCTTTGCTGTACCATTGTAATATGGTAATGCCATTCTGAAACGCACAGGCCCCATCCGTAGGAGTCCAAGTGTGGTCTTACAGAGCGTGTTTTACACTGCCAGGATAATGTTCCATCATTTATTGCCTTATCTCATGGTATGCAGCTCGAAGGTATTGTTTGTTTTATCACCGCTAGAGGAAAGAAGGCTGCACAGATAGCTCTAGCTGTGCTTTTAGTTATTATCCCAAGTGGACTTTTTTTTTTTTTATCTGCGGCATTCTCTTTTGTATTACTGGATTTATGATGATTAAATCTGCCTATACGGACCAGTGAAAACTTGGCCCAAAAGCTCAGATTATCTAAATAATTTTAAACATGCTCTCACTGTTACTTTCTATTTGTACCTCTCTCAATTAAGTATCAACATAAAATTTACATTACTTTGAAACTAGGGATGATATCAAGTCATTCAAACAGAGAAGCAGCCAGAGGCATCCCTGGTGAGATGGTATTCTACCACTAAAGATGTCCCAGTTTAATCAAAGGAAGTCCTTCATCATTTCATTGCTATACTTTTTATCTTGCACTACTTCACAATGTTCATCCCAAATGAATTTCTAATCACTGTAACAGCTTTCCCACCGATCACACTGTACCGGCGTCAAGCTCTGAGTTACTGTATTGAATCCTTCCTTGCTTTAATCCCAATCTTCTACCAAACAAATCCTCTCATTTTTCAAATTACAATCGTCTTACAAACTTTACTGATAACAACATGCTCATTGCCCTACAAGACAAAAGATAAATTTAAGCTAGTGCTTAAGATGCTTGATAAAGATTCAGAACTTGTATATACTACATTTATTTGCATCAATTGCTAATAGCGCTGTTAAAACGTAAACGGAGGAACAGCCCCAGCAGCTCAGAGGAGAGCTCTGCCTAGCCATGCTCTGTCTGCTGGGCACCCATAGCATGAACCCAGGGAAGAGAGTAAGATCAGGAAAGCACATAGGTGTTCCTCCTAGGAATAATCTCCAGCGACTTCCTATTAAAGACTCCCGGAAGCTGAGGTTGTATTCTCACGGTTACTGGCCCGTGATGGATTTTCCCTTCATGACACCACCCCGACACTTTCTGAAGTCCAACCTGGACAGCACCTTTCAAGGCAAGAAGCTCTGCAACGCAACTATACACATGGGAGGAATGACTTTCTCTTGTTTATTTTGACCCTGGCATCTTATCTTCTAGGTTCACTGCGTGCTCCGTAACGCTTGTATTCAGGATTTTATGATTCTCTGTCATACAGCATTCAGTTTTCACTTCTCCAGACTCAAGGGTGCCAGCCTCTGCTGTCATTCCTTGTAAGCTCTTCCACACTTTTGATCATCTTTGTTGCCATTGCTCTCTACCTTCAACAGGTCTTCAAGAACTGCCTTTGAGTTGAGTGACCAAAACTGCACCACATACCCAGCTGGCTGCCATTATGCTTTCTGTTCTTTTTCCATTAAGTCCAATATTTAATTTTACTTTCTTGGCTGTCAAAGGACACTTAGCCATAATTTTTAGCTAAAACAAAAATACTCATCTTAATCTTCACGTTATTTCAGGGCAGCAGCAGTCCACTGTTTTATCTGCACTGGATAACATGGTATTCACTGTTACCTCACACAAATGCCCAGGACCAAAAATTTCTTCTGCAATCACTATCTTAAAAGACAACAGATTTCAGAGGAGCATAAGATCCTGTGGGAATCTACAGGCAACCATCCTCTGCTCTGAAAACTATTATCCTTACCCTCCATTTGTCTTTTAACAACTGCTTTGTGTCCTTGAGAACCTCCCGCTCCATCCCACAGCAGCATGCCACACCTCTGGAATTCCCAAATTCTGGTCTGTTTTCTCCACTGGTTGTGGCCATTTCTTCCAGAGACTCTTGTCTTTACATTGCAAACAATTTCTGATACACTTAATGCCTAACTTTGTTCTTTCTTATTAAAGTATACGCACAGCAAAAAGGCAACTCCATACTAATACTACAGTTAGACCACTTGTGTGCTATCAGGTAGCACTGCCAGGTCGCATTCCCCGTTATCCCTCCATCTCCCTTCTTCTCCGGCAATGTTTTCTTCTATAACTTGAACATTGATTTGCTTCGATCACCTTTCAACATACTGTGCTTTCCTTTCAGAACACAAAAATGTGTTTCTTGCAAAATCCTGCTTTATCTTCTTTACTCACCCTCCGCTTTCTCCATTTCCCTCCGCAGGGAGGACCTGACACGTCTTTGGTGCCCAGGGCCGAAGCCGTTGTTTGGTTATCAGCAGCACTGAGATCTTTGAATGAGCATTAATAGGTTGGGACTCCTCTGCTGACCATCATGATCCATCACCCTTTTACTGCCTTCTAGCTACATTTTAATTAACTACTTCAAAATGTATTTTCTTCTTACATTGTTTCTTGTTTTCTTTGCTAAACTTTTCCCATTTGTAGAGACACCTAACTGCGCCTCATTTACCTTTTTGTCTTCCTTCAAAATTAATATTCATAAATCAGAAATCAAACCTGTACTAACTCATTTCCACTACAATGAATACAGCCCTTTTGTATTTGTCCTTCTCATCCACATGCCTGTATTTCTTCCTTGCTCTTTTCTTTGTGTACTTGATTTCACCCCTCGAAACATAGTTTTAAAAATTCCTTGGAGCACTGCCTGCTCTTCCGTAAGTTTTGTGATTTCTGATGTAAGCCATCGTACTGTCACACAAGTGTTGTCTCCAAATCTGGCCCAGGCTCCAACAAAGTCAACCCGCTCTCCCGTCACACGCCACCTTTGGTATGTACGTTAAGGTTTGCAGCCTGTTTTGCTCCTCTCCCTGCTCCCTGGTCCCCAGGAGAGCTCTCCTGGCCCCACTTCACCTCCTCCCCCTCTCACTGAGCTGGTTGCGAAACCCCCTCCGGCAATTTTAAGCTACTGTGCACACTGAGAGCACCAGGAAGCCAAACAAAGCTAAAAATCAGATGATTTTGATACAGAGGCTCAGACTTTTCATTACACCTGATGGTGAGCTCTGGTTTCTCTTTTTCCGCTGTGTATTGCTGTCTGCACCAAACCTCCTCGCTATGTGGAAAAGGACTTTTTTTGCTTTCCAGTGAAGATGGAAATGTCTCCTATTTAGAAGACTGTAGAATAAAACAAACAACTAACTGCGTAGCCCTCTATAAATCTAGCGGAAAACTATAGGCACTGGGCAAATAAATAAAATATCATATAAATAAGATGAAAAAAGCGCTTTAAAAATCGCTACTATTTCCGTTAAAATAGAAACTATCCATCCTAAACAGCCAGAAAACATACATAACCCTTGCTATTATTTCAGTGCTCAGTATTTGTTACATTCTTATCAAGACATCCACTCCCATGGAAAAAGCCGCCTCCACAGCTCCAAAGAGAATAAATACACCTGAAAAGCAGAATCAAGGGTCATAAGCTTGACCCTTAGAATAGTCCCCCAGTATTCCTTCCACTTTCTGCCAAGGTACAAGCTGCGCAAGGACGATTTGCCTCTCTGCCGACCAGCGTACTCCTAACAGCGTGACCGAAAGGAAGATGTGTATAGCTCTCCTGGGTCTATCACCAGCATGATATACGGGACTTAAAAAGCCTTCCCACATTATTTTTTTTGGGGGTCAAATAGTGGAACTCCAGCACGGAATAAATTAGATGTTCTAGTTACAAAATAAAAATTAGGCGCTCTTTATACATCAACAGGGCAAGATTTTGTCATTAAACATCTTCCTATATCCAGAGTATAAAAGTATACCCTAGGTCTGAACATAATTGTGGCAGTGCTATAAAATCATGATTTGCTGAAGTGATGCTTTTTTCTTTTAATTAAACCAGAATTACACAAATGAACCCTTCCATCTGATATCCCAAACGATTTAATCATCTAAAAAAAAAGAAACCTGAATACTATAATTATTTGCTTTCGGGGGGTCAGAAGTCCAAAAACGGATGTGGAAGCTATGCACAGCCTGGGAGAGAAGAGCTATGAGATTTAAAGCTGCCTTTGCCAGGCTTCATTATCCCCAGCAGAGCACTGCAAATCCAGGGCAGAGGCAGCGGTACCCTCCGTAGGCAAGGGGAGGTAGACGTGACACTTAGGGAGGTAACAGATGAGCGTGTTGTGGGGTACTCCTGATTAATTTGGCCTGCCTGAGCGGTACAGCACTCTGCTGTCATAAATAAACCTGAATTTGTACGTATTTCTATCAGTTGCCACAGGGCTGTCTCGGACACACGTGGCGTCCGCAGGTCGTCAGCCACAGTACTCACGACTTCCCTTCAACTCCTCTGAAGCTCGAGGTTGAGCCTTCTTCAGGTCTGCGCTCAGACACAAGGAGGAAGACGGAAGGTGGGAGGCGTAGGAAATCTGCATTCTCCACAGCACTGCTCCCAGCGTGTAACCTGTTTCTGAAAGGGAAGCCCAAGGGATTTTTCTCAAATCTCTGTTTTTTGAAAGAAATAGCAGAAGTGGTGATGTTGACTCTTAATCTTAGGAAAGGCAAAATATAGCCATAACAAGCCAAAAAGTCCTTGTAACGCTATAAGCAAGCCTGCAGCTGTATTTTATTTTGATTCAAACAACTGGTAACCACAGTTAGGCTAAAAGGAGGGGAGGACTAGAGAATTTGCGGCAAAAATTGCAGCATAAAAACCACCACAGCACTAAGTAATATAAAAACATAAAAAGATAATAAGTAATGTAAAAATCTAAACCAACTAAGACACTAACGCAATAGGAAGCCAGTGCAATCTCAGGGCTAACAGCTAACGGGGGGAAAAAAAAAGGCCGGAGTTTATATTTCTCTTTTACATCTGGAGAGTTTGGGATTAATTATATTGTCAAGGCAAAGATTTGGGATGTCACCAAGCACCAAGGCAATATTAATCTATTTTTATTTTTCAATATTTAGAAGAATATGCAGAAGTGTCACAATATCTTGGCATTTTCAAACACTCATTAACGTTCAATTCTGCAAAAGTGAGCTGTTTCCAATTCTGTTTGTTTGTTTGTCCGGAACTGGTAAGTGCATTGTTATCCACCAGCAAAACTGCTGCTTTCAACAGTCAGTTAAAACCAAAATATACTAAACAAATGCAATCACCACATAAAAATATACATTTCACTGTATTTATCAATGTAGTGATCTTATTTTAACTCCAAAATAAAAGCAGTGTTTTCTTATTTACATACGGATGTTTTCTAAGGACCGCGCTTCACCCAATACTTTCACAAGAGAATACGGACGGTGGGAAAGCTGCTTTCCACGGACATTCCCGCAGGAAAGCATTAAGAATTTTCACCAAGCCAGCACAAAACTGCCAGTCACCAAAAAGCAAAGTAAGAAAGATTTTCCTGATGTGTCCTTTTCTTTAGTGTCCAAGGGAAAGCTTCTAGGTTGATCAAACACTTCTCAATGTATTTTTGGAAGTCTTAGGTTCTGTTATTTACGTTATTTTTTTCCTTTGCGTGTTAAAGATGATGTGTTAGAATGGATCCTACCTTTGCTCAATCTACTTGCATTTCCTTTGCAATGTAAGCAAAGAAATCCATTAGCTGAAGACCCCGGCTCTCGGGAGTGAATAAAACTGGCTTACATCAGATGAAAATCAAGAGAAAGGGAAACACAACTATTTAAAAAAATACGTATCTGTCAATGTCAAAACTCTGATTTTACTGTCATTCTTTCCTATTTCTGAAATCAGTTGCAGACTCTCTCGCTTTGATTCCAGCTTCAAAGAGAAATTTGGTATTTATTCTCTGAGGGAGGAAAACTCTGTATTGTGCCTCTTTGATGTCTTGTTACATAACTAAAAAACCCAACTTTATGGGGGTAAAATTAAATAATATCATCATCAGCAATCTATTTATCAAAAGAAAAGAGTTTATTAGCAGTGAGCAACACCTGAGCTGGATTGAGCATGAAGTGAGTAAGCCTTGGTTTATACACAAAATTAAAATATCAAAGAATGCACTTCGGATTTTTCTTAGAGAAAGAGTTTGGTAGATATGACTTGCTCACCACTTCTTTCATCAATATTGAGCTCCGTAATATGAACCTTACTTAGCACAGGCCCAAACTTTGGTCTCAGTAAGAACCAGACGTATGTAAAACGGAGCAATGATGTGGTTTTTTTAGTGTGGTAGAATATAAAATAAAGCACCAAATAATGAGCTCTTCTGGTGCGTTGCCTACATTTTGCAGTTAATGATCACAGCTTATGCCTACTCCCGTATTTTACAAACATTGCAAGATCAACAGAGGAGAGGAAAAATAAAAAGGCAGCTATAGGTCTGCTCACTTTGTAAAACAAAGCTCGTGAGCGAAAACCTCAGACTGGAATCTTGGCTCTCACTGAACTGCAGCAGGAAGGAGCTGCCAGGAAGCCAAGCCCAAGCTCCAACCTCTGCCTGAGCAGCTCTCCTGCTGCACGGTCCCTCGGGAGTACGCACGCTCCCTGGCACCGATACACAACTGCAAAACTGTAAGCACAGATTAGGAAGGGAATTTATATCGAAACAGAGGAAACACTAAATACTGCTTTAAAAGACACAACGTTTAACCCGGTTCATTGAAGGTTCTCCTGCCTGCCTCATTTCCACCGGTTTGATTCCAATAGCCAGGCTCCCACCCTGGGGACCTCGGGGCGGGGTGGGGGGGAACAGGTTGTTTAGTATGTCAAGCCATAGGGAGAATTAAACTTTGAAAAAGCCTAACCTGCCACCAGGAAATAACTTTCTTTTTTTAAATAGTGAGAGACATAAGGGAACACCTCCAGACAAATATTGCTTTCGTGATCAGTATTGGACCAGGAGGATAAGCATGTCGAATACATCATGGTTATCACTTCTATATTAGGCCTTTAATATATACCTGGAGGAAGTTTGCTTTTGGGAAGACAGCACAGGTTAATGGACCAGTAACGGCCAAGGCCTCCAACAACAACCATCCTGGCACGTTTTGTTCTCCAGGTCCTTATGGAACCCGTGGCTGCTCCGTCTGCCCGCACCGCCTGCCCCGGCCTCGTCACAGCCAGTGCCACCCTGATCCCTCCGCTTGTTTCTCCTCCCATACCAACACGTGCACAGATTAATTACCCCACAACTGAAAAAGCAATTCATTATCTACAAAAAGGCAAACTCCCGCCTTTCTCCTGCGTGCGGTGGTTTGGTTTGTCTTTTAAGCATGGCAGCCACCCCACCTGTCACTTGATTTTCCCCAGAATGCTAATCGTGAAAGTTTGGGCAAATTCAGCCAGAATGAAAGGGGAACTTCAGGAGAGCCGGCACAGAACGCTGCTGTACTTTACTCCTTATTCCAATATGTTCTCAGGTGTTTTACACGAAAAATGAAAATAAAATACTCACTAACAATAATAAATTAGAGAACTTAACATTAGCCTACAGGAAATTGTTCCTTGTAATTTCTAGTAAAGAATTACTAAGCACACTAAATGTCAACATCAAGAAACAATTTTCTTGATTTACTGAAACTATAAAGTTGGCTACATGCAGTTCAAGAGGGGGTTTTTTGCTTTTTTCCTTCCTTCTTTAATCTACATAAGGTAATTGTCATTAGTAGGACTTCGGGATTTTACTGGTGAAGAGTGGGTCTGAAATAGGTTATTAATGAAAACTCAGCTTTCTGTTTGAGGCTTTAAATTTTCACTGCACCTTGGAAATGCTAGATGGATGAATGATGAATTTAGAATGAATTTAGAAAACATTAGGGCAAGAGAACACAGTCAGTGAGAGGGAAGCAATTGGGACAGGAGAGAAAAGGAGCCGATATAATCCAATCCTCTTCTTGCATGAACAAACCTGGGGACTAAGTTAAACATTTAGCTGCAAGACAGGTGTAAAAAGAGCAAAATTACATTGTCCCATCTTAAGCGGCAGAGGAAAAAACCAAAAAAAAATCATTTTTTGTGCTCATTTATATACTGGCCTTAGTGCTAAGTGTAATGGGAATATATGATAAGCAGAGCATAGTCTTCACCTAAAGACCATTAAGAGCTTAAAACATCTGGGTCACAGTGAGGTGTCAAAACATAATAAATAGTCACTTATATTGCTCTGAAAGTTGCAATTATGGTTGGCAATGCTTTGTTTTTAAGTAGTGTTTTTCAAACAAGAACAATGTAATTTCTGACACTGCAGGAACTGCAAAAACTGAGGTCCAGAGAAATGCCGTGATGTGCAGAGTCCCCGCAGTGGGCCAGCGCTGGCAGAGCTGGCAACTGAAACCAGTCCAAAGCTCTGTCTAGTTGCTCATACCGCCCCATCCATTAATAATCACCTGAAATAATTCATCCGGCTGGTGCTTCTTGGTCTGAAAAGCAATGGTTATGTAACTCAAGATGCAACATGATAAGAAGCAGGGTTTTGCCAACTCGCAAAATAAATATTCTACTTGAAGAAAGAATTATTTTAAACAATACAGTTCCTGAACTACATTTTATTGTACAGAGACAGGCACATGGTATGAGAAAAATGTTTGGAAAAAATATACCACAGGCACAAAATATTTTGTTACATCTCTCATAACTGTTTGTGCTGCATTCAGCTTTTTTTTTAAAGTAACTAAAACAATGCAAAAAGAAACTCAAAATAAAATTTAAAAAAAATTGAAATTTGCCCTCCAAAAACTGCATGTCCTTGTTGACTGCCTCACAGCAATTACTGAAAGAAATGTTCTGCTGTGGAGAAAGACAGAGGTTCTTTCATATCCGTCACAAACAACATACTTTGTGGTTCACAGGTGCAAAAATGAATAGACTGAATACATATTAAATTCTAATGTCAATGAATTGTGCAGGACAGAATTACAGTCACAGTTTTTTGAGCTCTTTATTAAATTGAGGGAGTCAGAAGTTTCACTCCAAGGACTATGCTGAATGTATTTATCATTTGTTAGCAGAACTACAAGCTCTTTTCCCTCCTCCCCCCTCTTTTTTTTTTTTTTTTTTTGGCCAAGTCATTAATGCTTATGCACAAAATAAGCTATTTAACTTGTTTAACTATTTTAATTTATTTAAAACTGTTCCTATGCTCAAACACCTGGGATGACCGTGCCAATGGTTTATCAGCATGATACGTAGCTGTATAACCGAGGAGGGAAAGCAATGGGACAGAGACGTTAACGGCCCCAAGCAAAATGCTCCAGCAAACCAGCCAAACAGGGAGGTGGGTTGGGCTGAAATAACATCGCCATTTAATCAACCCCACAGGTTTATTAGGAATTGCTGTAACAGTCAGAGATAACCAGACTCCCTGACAGCTCCTACCCCCATTCTATGCAGAAGTTCTTCAAATTGTGAAGAGACGCTTTGCGATGTCACCATCTCATGACATTAAAAGCTCTGACAGACTATTCCTTAACCAACATCTAAGGATGCTGTCATTATCCCATGATGTTGTTTATACCGGTAATTAAGCTAAATACATTCAACAGCCTAAACCCAGTAATAAGCACAGAACCGATATACAAACTCCCCTGCTCATGCTGTTCCCTTTTATGTCCCCTCACAGGCCTCCTGCCTTCCAGCAGTGGCTTTTCCATCTTCATTCAAAGAAAACTTTCAAGACTTGGATTTGAGGAAGTTCAGAAGACAGACTAAGCTGTCTTAGCTTCTTTCAGATACTTCTGCCTGCAAAATCTGAATGCTTAAGACTTCTCAGATCCTCCCGAAGTATGAATATTCACATTTAAATTCTTTTTTGACTTTGCTGGAGAAAGATACCTAAGGTGGGATGGTTGTAACACTGTATGCCAAGCCACCAAAGTAGATCTGTAAAACAAGAGGTGGCAAAAGGTATATAAAAAAGCATCGTAGTTCAACGCGTGCATTTCTCTTCCCAAGACCATTCTTCCTTGGGTCATATACTTGTAGTCTCTTTCCTGTTCACACATATACTGAGAAGGAACTCTAAATAGCATAACAAGATAAAATGGAAAGGACTATAACCTCCACAATGCTCTGAATTTGGCCCATCCTTTTTTAAAACTTCTCCTTAAAAAACAACTTTTGCTATTTCTCTGCTTAAACTTGAGATTCCAAAATTCAGAGGGGAAAAAAAAACCAACCTAAAGAAAATTAAAAACAAACAAAAAAAGCCAGTAAAGGAGTAATTTGTATCTCAACTGCCAAAGCACCCAGCAAGGGACCTAGAAAACGTGTGTCGTATCTCAGTACTTGTCTCTCCCATCGCTGTCCCTTGATTTGAGACAGTCTGCAGAAAACATTGCTTTGTGCATTTGAGCACTGCTCATCTCTGGAGGCACGTTTACACAGACTGATAGGCAGTAAAAGCCTCTTGCTAGTCTAAATCCCTGAACACCTCCTTATCTTCCCCAGCTTCCCAGTAACACGAAGACGATTCTGCACTCATCCTTCCAGGCTTTGAAGGAAATTCAAAGACACTGAAGGGTGGATAGAAGAAGAATATTCATGATATTCATGAACTGTAGCAGGAGAGTAAAACAGGCTGTCCCAGAGGCTTCTTTGGAAAGATTTTGGGGAGACAACAGCCCTCGGGGCCTCCCGGCAGCGCGCTGGGGGTCTGGGTGGGGAGACGAGCAGGAGGATCTCGCTCGCAGAGGAGCCGCAGGCAGGAACAGCTGATAGAGACCTTGGATGAACTCATCCTCCAACTGCTCGTCCTTGTTCCTGTCGCTGCCAGCAGCGCAAAGAGCGCTCAATTACCATTCAGTCACGCTCTCCGATTTATCTGGCTGTGAGGCCGCTGAAGCGGTTGTACGAGCGCTGCTCTGCGCCTCGCGTGCAGACAGCAGAGGAGAAGCCCGGGCGGCTCTGCATTAGTGCGTCGCACCGGACTTCGCACACACCCCAATCCATCTGTTCCTGCAGAACCGTGCAGCCGCAGCCCATCACCATTTCTCATTACATACGTGCACTCCTCTGATTTCCACTCAAACGTGGGCTTAATTCCACTTTACCGTTCTTCTGATCCCAACAACCTGTCCTCATACCTTCCCTGTCCTCAGCTGCCTGAATCTTCAGTATCTAACTAGCAACAGAACAGTATTTGAGAAACACCTTGCCCTCTCATCCCAGTCCTCTTTGCTATAGCAAGACTTAAAACTGTATTTGTATACTACCACACCAAGCGTGTGCCACTGAGCTTCGGTGAAGACGTGACAACATCTCTCCGTTTCAATTTAATACCGAATGCTTTTAAGTAACGGTTGTTCAGCATTGCATATATTTTTCATGCCATGTAAGCAAACGATTATAAGTCTGATTTATACCTTGAAACTACATGCTTTCTGAAATTTCTGAATACTCCATGCTGCTTCTATAACAAATGTATAACAAATCGCTATTGGAGAACACCTGAATGGACTAGTTTCTGCCACATTGTACTTCCAAACATATGTTGCCACCTGTAGACAACCTGGTGTTACTACTGTGTACCACAGGTGATTTTCTTGGTGCAGGAGACCCTACTACTTCTGAGACAATGAAGAGAAAGGCAGCAGCAGATGGCTGTTTCCCTTCTAAGCTACCTGCTTCACCTAACAGCCATTTAGCATGAGAAATAACTGTGAAGAGTTATGAAAATATCCAGCCCCAAACTAAAACACCAAACATCCGCAGCTCCGCACAGCCTGGGATTTCTGCACACTTTCACAGTTGAGGCTGGCCTGAACACTTGCAGTTAGCAGCAACCTGAAAAAAAGGTTGCAGAATGAATTGTCCAAGTAAATTACGCGTCTGGAAATATCTGTGACATTTTCATTCTAGAGATTTTAACCTTCTCTTATAATCGAAGACAACCTCGAAGGTTGCACCCAGCTGTCCCTCATTTCCGAAGCCGGCTGCACTGCAGAGCCCCTTCAGAGCTGCTGCTGTTGAGAGCACGCAGGAACAAGTGATGGATGCCTCAAGGCCCGAGTCTCCAAAACCACGCGGTCCCTAAACTGGCCAAAATCCAGCAGGATTTGTTTCTGAGCTCAAGAGGAGCCGGAACCTCTCACCTTGCTGCTTTGCTGCTAATAAGTATCGTGCCTCTCTGGAGAAAGCAACTCCGACCTTCAGTCGCCCACAGCAGAAGACCCGCTGTCATGCAGCGGGGCTCTCCGCTGTACCCAAGTGTCCAAAAGCTCGGGGGGCTCCGAGACAACCGTCCGGAGGGCAGGTAGCGCGCAGACAGGGTGCTGCTGGCCAACAGCCTCCGGGGCTCTGCAGAACTTCCCCTGGAAGCACCTCCACCACCGGCTGGTCTGTCTGCGGGAGCTTAGGCGAGGCTGCTCCACCACGCCTGCGTGAACCCTGTGAGCATGGGGATTCCTGCTAAATTCCTACCACATTAAAAATGAAAGCCCTTCCTTAAAAAAACCCAAACCAAAACAAAAAACCCAAACATTTGCACAGCATCACATGAAAGCAGGCAGGAATGATGCACTGCGCTACTCAAACGCTGGACTTTCTTATCAAAGCTCTGCCAAATGCAACTTGAGCACTTGGAGCTGCTGCTGGGGGTCCTGAGAGCAGGGACAGCATGCAGCCAGGCCTGTTCGCCCAGAGCAGGGACCATTGAAAGAGTCCCAAATTACAGGAAATACCCATTTATTACCAATTACCAATTCCAGTATGGTAATCTCCACTGAATTGTTACCGACCCTAGAAGTTACCAGCGTTGCCAGTACTAAGTGATGATTTCAGGGGCGATCACAGCCGAGGCACTGAACACAGGAGCAGCAACGGGGGAGAGAAATCAGTGAGTGCTGCATTCACTGGGGCCACACACAAATGAGGGACTAAATCACGGAGCAGAAAAGCTGACTTGTGAGAAAATCAACCGTGCTGGAATTCTGCTCCCCTTTAGGAAAAAAAACTCTCTTTGACTCCAGATAAATCAATTCAGCCAACACTCAGCTCTGAGAAATTGCTCTGAATACCTGAGTCATTCAAGTAGTCTAAGGATTATCTCGGTCTCCATCAAGGTAAACAATCCAGTAGCATTTTTAAATCCCAATCAAAGAGAACTTATAGAAAAGCAGACCTTTAAAATGGTAACGAAAGAGAAAGCGGTTATTCAGATATAATCCCATTATATTTCAGCTCCAGCACTGGGAGCTTTTTTATTTCTGACTATACAACTGCTGAGAATAAACGAGAGCCCAAGCAAATGTCCTGATACCTGCCGTCGCTCCGTACCCACATGGATGAACGTTTACCAGCTCATCTAGGCTCCTGGTCAGACCCGCCGGGTTGTTATTGCTGGCTACGCTAGGGACACCAGCCCTCCCCTTGCCTACAGATCCTCTGCTACGCATCCGAATAACCTCAAGTGAGAGGTGGCAAATTGCATATTTATCTATTAATTAGAGCCTCAAGCAGCAACAACAAAACAAAAAAAGCATCAATGGCCAAGGGAGCTAGGCACTATTGGAGCTATTTAGCGCTCTGCTTTAATATTAAACAAAGACTCAGTAAGGAATTACAGTGCCAAGAGGTTAGGAATTTAGAACTATATTTTCTTGATGCATTTTACTTCAATGCATAGATATAAATATGTATATCTATATGAAGTTACGAAGCTTTATTTTGTAAATCCTAGATGAGCGTATGTCAAGAAACGGATAAATGCAGACACAGATGCTGTGCGCCGTTCCAAGGCATCGATTACATTCTGTCAAGGTACGCAGCCATGTCCTTTTCTCAATTATAGGCACTTGCGTAGTCAGTATCTATGCAAGGCTACGTGTACATAAGTAACGCACAAACAGGCAGCGTTGGGACATTACTGACATGGTATCAGCTGTTGCAACTACAGCCATGGCTTTGTAATGGACCCACTTACAGAAAACGGGCCACAAACGGCCAGTCGCTGCTTTGCGGCTGCGTGGTGAGGTTCTTCATCAGCTGAGTGATCAGCGAAGGGTAACTGCTTTTAATCTACCTCTGTTGTATCTTTTGAAAAAAAACTTTAGGTTTTATACTACCCTGTCATTACGTATAGGCACGCAGAAAGGGAGTTGTATAGGAAAGCCGTCTGCAGGTATAATTGATGTTAAGAGCAATGTATTTGTGGGAAAGGTAACTCAACTGAGACAATTACCAGTGGAAAATGGGAACAAAATTAGACCTTCCTCTGTTACCTGCAAAAATAAGTTCTGATCCAAAAATCAAATCAAATAGACTGCCATTAACAGATACCAGCTGTTTTGCCCTGCTCTGGCTTAAAGTCGATATGTTATTGGTAGACCCTTTCAGGTCAGTAACAAAATTATGCACCTCTCAACATTTGCCCTTGGAAAACTTGACTACATTAGTGCAGCAATAAAAAAACCAAGACATTTCTCGCCAACTGCTGGGATGGTCATCATTTGGATGAAGGCAGCGCGTTCCTAACTGACAATAGGAAGCCCAGGCATGCAAACGGGGCTTCAAGGAGACAACATAAAGCAGTTCCAGAATTCGGGAGCGGATCTTCCCTGGTACTGTCAGTGCACAGGGTCAGGCAGAGGAGCAACCAAGAAGCTGAGAGACCAGTATGCCAGGCGAGCATCTTCCGACAGCAGCTGCTAAGGAAAAGACCTGGCATATGGGGAGACACCGGAGAAAGGAAGGAAAACTCTCCCAAAGAGTCTGCAACTCATGAGCACAGACTTCTCTCCTGTATCTGCCTGCATCCAAAATGCACCCATCTGACCTTTGTAACTTTTCATAGTTCTTGCCTACAGTTATTTGGAGTAATTCTCTCTAGGTATTTTACACTTCCCTTACACTAATCTGTGACCCTAAGCTCTTGTGAGAAGGGAAATGCTTCAGCACTCCTTCCTTGTTTAACTCTCACAAATCTCATCAATAATAAAATATTTTGCTGTAAGTGACAATTTGCAATGGCTTATTTGCACTTCAAGACTTTGATACCGAGACAGACAAATCCTTCTGTGATGCACCAAATCCCAATCAACTGGAAAATTAAGAAGAAGAATGCAAAACTGCAGATCTATGCAAATTCATTGTCCATATCCATCGTCCACAGCTAAGTTTCAAAAACTGCTAACTAATTCTGGGTGCCTACTTAGGCACCAAGCACTGGTGAAGAAACCCAGCTCTAGTTATCTCCGTGGCTTTACTTGTGCCACCATACCACTGTGATAGCTGGACAAGATTTCTCTCCTTTAGGGAGTATAATTTAAGAACAAATTCACTTTGGGGAGGAATGGCCCAGTGCTGAGATACAATTCAACTAAAGCTCAAATTGCAGAGTCTATAAAACTATCTATAACTGTATCTTGAGCAGGGAAAATAAATTTATGGATGTACACAGGAGAGACAAATCATGGAGATAAGTAACATATATAAATCTACAGAGGCTACATAATTACTGCATCAGAGATCCATGATTAATCTTAATCCTCTGTTGAGGATAGAGATACAGATTCATCAAAGGTGTCTCCACAAGAGTGCTACAGTTCAGGTCAGATGTTCACTTCTGAAGTGACCGTTCTCACCATCCCCACTTTACAGCACACTGGTGTGCACTGCAGAGAGGTCTGGGAGCACAAAAACTGGATTCCTGGGGGTAAAACTATGAAATCCAGGAGTGACATGGCCGTTCCAGCTGCTGAGGGACAGCCACTTCAGGGGACCAGGCCAGAGTCAGCCCACACAAAATCTCTCGTACATGTGGGGTGGATGTCGGGTCCCCAGCACTAACTGTTGCACCCTACAACGCACTTTTGTCCATGCAAAAAATCCCCCGGCGGGCTCCTCGCAGGTCGTTTGCACAGCAGCACGGGGCTCCGCTGAAGGCTGCTCTTCCCTGCGTCTGGCCCTCCTCGGCCAGGGGAGGACACTGACGTTGCTCCAACCAGCTTTAATTTGCTTCACTTCAACGATAAAACAGAACGTCTTAAATAACATCTCGCAGAAGCACACTTGGACAAGTACAGAATAGTGTTTTCCTCAGTAAAACACAAAGCCAGGAAGTGCTGCCATTTCCTTAACAGGCTGAGCAATGGGGCTGCAGGCAGCTCCGCTGAGTGAAACACATGACAACTGCCAGTGAATAAAGGGTGAAAGAGCTAAGTATGAATTTATAGTAATTTCTCAGATTGATACCAAGCACCAGTGGGTGCAGCAAAGCTTGAAGTGAAGTCTTGCCGTATTTTGAAGACAACACTTCTATTTTCAGCTGGCTTTCTCCAAGAAGC
This sequence comes from Pelecanoides urinatrix, assembly GCA_013400755.1. Classification (NCBI taxonomy): domain Eukaryota; kingdom Metazoa; phylum Chordata; class Aves; order Procellariiformes; family Procellariidae; genus Pelecanoides; species Pelecanoides urinatrix. The sequence goes on from VZTQ01011535.1 coordinate 141,936, forward strand.
GAGGTTCACGTAATCATACCATGCCACTGCCCTTTTGTCCTTCCCCCAAAAATCTTAGCGGTATCAAAGTTATTAAGATGCAAATCACTTCATGAAAGCAGATAGAGGAGAGCGATTCCCGAACATCCCTACAAGGGGACGTGCTGCAGGTTACACTTTGTGTTCATTAAGTATAAGGGAAGTCCACTGAAGAGACAGTTGTTCCGACTCTCCAGGAGAGGGAAATGCCTTGCGAGGGCACCCAGAGCCCAACCGGGAGACACCAGGCTGGAAGGACGCTGGGCCTCACCCGTTCTGTTGCTAAGAGCAAGTCTTTTAAGTTCAGAAGCATTTCTGCAGTTCATCTATAAAGATGATCTCTCCCTGAAAATGCTTTTAACAAGTAAATATTAAAATGGACAAACATTTGATGCACTGATAACTTTATGCTGTAAGTCTTATCACCTGTAATAAAGCAGGTAGGCTCTTAGAGAGGAATGTCATATAGGTGCTTTTGTACTCATAAAAGCTGGCACTGCAAGTCACTATATTAAAACCTGAACTTCTCCCACCGTAAATATTTTCTTCCTTCCTAGTGAGTGTGGAAAACAGCATTTAGCTCTAGGAGCACCTACGTAGTTATTTTAAAACCTTGTATACACCAGCACATAGCAGCACCAGGCAGAGACAGTCATTGCTGCAACCTTGTTTTTTCCCTTAGTCTAATTTCATTTGCAAGACCTCTAGAGGGCAGTGAATAAAAGAAAATAAAGTACCAGAAATAGCCATAAATGTTACATACAAATTTAAAAGTTGGGATCTCGTCTAATTACTTCCTTGTATTGAAAACCTTCCAGGTAATTCTATGTATTAATGGATTACTGCAATGGGATTCTTGCAAGCCCAAATCTATGCTCTCTGGCAGATTGCATTGACAGACTTCACAGCAGCGCGCTTCCGCAGCGATTTACTTTTTTCAAACAGAAATCACTTTCTTGCACCTAAGCTAAAATATGCAGCAGGCCATCCGACTTCCATGGCGCTCATGGGCAAACAAGATTTTTCTTTTTCGTATAGAAAGTCACATGAAGCCAGGAAAAAGAGAAAATACAGTTGAGTATATACAACCGTATAACATTAATGTTCAAGTTAGTATCAAAACAGCCGGGACCTACAGCAGAAGGTAGCCTCTTAGATAATTCCTCTTCGGTTTTCAAGCATGTACTGGACACAGAATCAGGCATATTATTAACTTCATTATACATTTGACCGTGGCATATACAATTAACTCATTACCGATGGAATATGTAAAATCTAGGATAAAACTTAAATTAAGCACGGCAAAAACATTAGAGTAGATACAGTATACTTCGTCTTACCTTGCACAGTAGGAGTATCGATCAATATGGCACCAGCCCCTATGATTATATAATTTCAGCTATGCTTTAGTAACTTCTTACGGCTTTGTAAACCTTGTGCAATTCTGAAATTGGCTATGCAATTACCACAGGCAGAGCTGTCTACGCCTTAAGTTAATGCCCTGTTTATTTTTGGAATGCAGAATAGATCTGCAAATGCATCTAAAACCACCAGAAACCGAGAGCGCAACAAAATACTGCTTGAAAATTTGTGTGCTAAAACGTGATGCCAGGGGCTCTGAGGGTACTAATACACCCAAAGGCCCCATGGTCTGCAGCCGCTGGGGTGGGGAACGTTGGCCCGCCCAGTGAGCCACCGGTCCTTGCTGTGCCCTGACACTTGCTGAATGCAAAGCCCCTCCAAAATAACAGAGAAACCAAGAACAGCAAGTCAGCAATGCATTATCCTTCTTCCTAGACTCCTGGGTGACTCACTGCCGTTATAAATTGTCACTGCTCCCAAGAAGTCAGACACTGACAATTTACTCTTACCTGCTGCATTTTTTTAACCTTGTTTGTGAATTTTTAGCTTTTTCCTGCCCCTGCAATCTTCTCATCCCTTTTCCAACAGTGTTTCCTGTTGTATCAATTCCTTCATATTTAAGAGGGCTAAAGAGCTAACGGCTGCTTTTGCAATTCAGAGAAATGAAGATGCACACTTACATGAACTTCTGAGCCTTCTTCATACTCCAGCAGTGTGCTGCAGTGTCACAGAGCGACAGCCTATAGGAATGCAAAATTGGGAAAATGTTATTCATGCTCTTTTAACAGAATGCAACTAAATAATTTTGCTATCAGCCATTATATAGGTATCTATATGTCACAGTAGGGTGGGGACAGTAGCATATTGTACTATTGATGGAGCCTGGAGGAACCTCTTTTCTCCTGAGAGAAACCCACTTTTGGTGACGGCGCTCTTACCTGTGGACTTCTCCTTTCTGTAGAAGGAAAGGGTAAGGCAGAGAAAGAAAGTGAGGAGAAGTCAAAAGTGAAAATAAAAGATAGGTGTAAACAAGAAAGAACAGCAAGAATATATCATGATTCAAAAAGTGAGCTCAAAAAGGATCCAGAAGAAGAAACAGATGTGTGGCAAGGCCTTGGAGTAGTAGCTTTGGATTAAAATGACCCCTGGCAGATCATAAATATTGTTACATCTTCAGCAGTCAGTAAAGACGCCTGCAGCTGCATCCACCCGCAGAATGGCGGTGCACATTGTTAAGGAGTGTACTCTACGTTTTTTGAGGATGAAAGCAGGATCTTTCATAAGTATTTTTATTCTTTTAAGCTAAAATAGGTTACATTGCACTCTTCACGCTAGCTGGATTGTACATCCATTTGGCAGGAGGTTGCTCCTCTTTTACTATGCAGCCTTTACACCGATTTCTCAGTTGCATGTAAGTGCTCTTCAAAAAGATTAAATCGAAGTCCATCCTTCAAACAGCTTGAGAAATTCTTACCTCCCAACCACAAAGAATAAGAAACGGATGAGAGCTTGAATCCCCTGTTTGAGCAGGAAGGCCAGCGTAGTCCTGACTAACGAGTCCCAGTCAGACTCTCATTACAGACATAGCATGACTCAGATATAATCTAAATCACATACAGGTTGAATTCTTAGCAAAAGTGCAGCAGAGATGAAAGAGCACGTCTAAACGTGGAGATGCTGACGAGGTGCGGGAGTAGCACCCTGCCCTTCCCCGCAGTGAAGAGGCACCGTTACAGCGGAGGCGGGGGGACATTAGAGGCACAAGGAAGAATGCCTCTGCTGCAGTATAATCCCAGTTACCTGCTTGCGTACGAAAATCTTTTGCTCCGGTGTGAGCCAGTAACTCCCCACCCCAGCAGACAGGCTTCAAGAACACAAACCAAGCGCCTGGGTGGGATGAAAGCGCCCTCCACAAGCAGATGGAGGAAAGCAGCCAGATACGCAGCACAGATAACGGTAACTTTTCTGTCTCTCCCACTGGAAAATAACCACGTAACTGAATACAGACTAAGAGAAGCTGGATTCTTTAAAGAAACGATTTGCTTATGGCTTGCTCCTCTGGGAGTAATCCAAACACTGTGCTGAAATTCATCCCAGCATTCACGCAACAGAGGTTTTCATTTTAACCGAAGAAGTAAATATAGAAAGACACGTCTCAAACAAAGACACAATTTTGTGCAAAACCACAAACCTAGATGCAGTTATAGCTCGTTACAAAACATTCTCAGTATAGGTGCTCGCAGCTGAAGGCACTGTGAGCTCACAGGCTTTCCTTCATCTGCCTTGCCCCTTCCAGACACTCGTACTACACACACGATCTTGTGAATGCTCTGTTTGGGAAGAAGAGAAGAGAAGAGAAAGTCTCTAATAGCAAGAGTGAGTATATGCCAATTTATGATTTCTACCTGTTAATAAAAATACGTATTTAAAATTATGCAAGATCAGGATGATAACTCTGAAGAACAGAAAGTAGGAGAACAAAATAACAGAAAAAAATAAGTTCAGCACAGAAGCGAGGCCCTTTATGGTGCCAGCCAAAAAGCCAACAGGCACATGAGCCCTCCCACTGCAACATGCGTAGCCATACTTCTTCCTCCCCAAAGCTGGTGCTCAGCGTCCCAAGGAATAAAACCCATCCTGAGCTTCTCTTCTTCTGCACAGGTCACTATTTTTGGCAGCTGTTATTGCTGTTTGCAACATACTTTCTACTCTAAGTCATCTGCTCAGAGAGCTGCAGAAAGACAGTTTGATGCCCCAGTCACAAGGCCTTCCTTCTCCCCAACCCCCCCCAGGTTTATTCATCCAGGAGAAGTCCCTGCTACAGAGCTTTTTTCACCATCCTGTTCTCCTCCTTTCTCTTCCAACATAATCCTTAGCTGTTCCTTACTTTTTTTTTTTTTTGCTTTAAGGGTGGGATTTTTACTGAACATCCTCCTTATTTTTTTTCCTTTTCTTTTTTTCCCCAAGACCATTTCTGTAATTAGCACACATTGCTTTAAAAAAGCACCTGCTCATCACAAGTGCTACAAATGTAGCGCACAGGCACTGTTATCATCAGCCCTACTTTGTTCTTCCAAAGACTTCTTCATATTAACCTCCGAAGAAAAACAAGGTCATTTGATCACTGCCTGACTCTGGACTCGCCCCGGCTGATTNTCTTCCCCTTTTTCTTCCCACAAAATTCTTGGTTTTTTTTCTTTTTTTTTTTTTTTTTTTGCTTTAAGGGTGGGATTTTTACTGAACATCCTCCTTATTTTTTTTCCTTTCCTTTTTTTCCCCAAGACCATTTCTGTAATTAGCACACATTGCTTTAAAAAAGCACCTGCTCATCACAAGTGCTACAAATGTAGCGCACAGGCACTGTTATCATCAGCCCTACTTTGTTCTTCCAAAGACTTCTTCATATTAACCTCCGAAGAAAAACAAGGTCATTTGATCACTGCCTGACTCTGGACTCGCCCCGGCTGATTTTACCCCGGTTTCAGACAGAAATGGAATTTCCCATCTCTCTCCAAACTGGCACCTGGGCTGGCCCAATGTCTTTAAGAAGCTGCCTGTACTATGAAGTGGCTCTTAGGAGCTTTAACAGGAGCTGAGGTGTATTAAAATCAATCCTGCTCAAGGAGATTTTTTTTTTTTGAGTGAGTGCTCATTCTTAAGTCTATTATTCTTTAACTAGAAAACAGAGGATAATTAAGAAAAAACATTATCATAAATCAACAGAAAGAAACCTGGCACCCAAATGAAGGCACTTCACAATTTAAACGACAAGAACTTAACTCAGCTGAATTCAGATTTCTGTTCTTATTTTGTCATAGGGTATGTTAGATATTCTCCCGAATCAGAAACCACATGGGAGACCCGGTGCCCCAGATGGCAAGTGAAGAAGGGCAAGTACAAAGTACCGCATGTAAGAAGTACAGGATGGGGATGGACTTGCTCAGCACTGAACAGAAAGACTGGGGAGGCTGCAGAGGACCACGGCGAAAGGCTGCAAGGTAATCCTGAAACCTGGCTGGAATACTGTCTGTGAGGAACGGGAAGAAATCCTGGCTTTGCTCTGGACCGGTGCTTCCCAGTGAGACAACCTGTCCAATTTTGGACACTGCACGTACCTCTGCAGGCAGAGGGGAGAATACTCAAGAACAACAGGAATATTAAGAGATTTGTAAAATACAACCCGTGGGCAAAGACTGCAAGAATAACAAAGATCTAATAACAATCATCGCATTCGCTAAAGTGTGTGATACAAGGGAACTGTTTACAAAGTAAAGTCATTGGGAATAGCAGAACAAAACAGATCGGCAACCTGAACACAACAGAGCCTGCAAAAGAGATACAAGCAACCCCGACGGCCTTACCTAGCAGAATTACCAGGAAACCCCAGCCTGCCCACAGCGTGCCACAAAACCGCAACACCATTTCAGATGAAATTGGCAACATTTCTATCAAAATAAGTAAACTGAACAACCTTCTTGTTTTGTCCAAGCTGGGATTATTTACACATCCCTTGATTTTAGCCCCTGGTTATATTCTGGGTTTGCTTCATTTTTCAAATTGGAGCACAGAGCTGAGTTGCTGTTTCCCCTGCCTCCAGAAGAGCAAGCAGCTCCTGCGGACCCTCCTGGGCACGGGAGATACAGCCTAACCACGCAGCCGCTTTCAGACCCTCCAGAAAAAGCAGGAGATGCGCTCGAAACAACCTGGCTAAGGGCAAGAAAGCCCAGCCCTGCTTTACAGCTTTCTAAATAAAACAATGGCACTGACCAGAATTTATACCTGTGTGAAAAAGGGAGCAAGAAATATAAATTGCACTCATACTGGAATTACAATTAACTCAATTCTGCCGTGTTGGTTCTACTCAATATATACAGTACCTCCTCACTCAGATGAAACTGAGAAAATATAAGTATACAACAGTAAATTGATTTAAACTCTATTCTAAAGCTAATTTACTTTCCTTTTCAATGTCTCTCCCTTTCAACAGTCATCATCTGAAGTATCTAGCCTTGCTTGGGTCTTCCCCAAGGTCCTGCTGAAGCCGATGGCAGCGAAGTAAGGGACAATCAGGAAGATGGCAAAGAGGCAAGAAGCCAGCAGAAGGGTTAAGATGATGACAGCGGTGCTGCTGGCTCCAAAAAAATCTATATCAGCAATCTATATCCCAGAGAGGCTGATAGGTGAGACAGCTTTTAGGCATATGAGGTTCTACCCTGTTTAACCGAGTAGCGATCCGGCCTTTGTTTACCCCAAATGTGTAAGAAAAAATAACAATTGGTGCAGATCAGTTATATCTGTTCAGATAAAATTACAGTTTATCCTAAAACCAGTGCTATATATCAGAGCAAAGCCTTCCAATAGGGCCAACAGAGGCATGGGAAGTAATTTTCCAATTGCTCTTTGTCACCTTCAATGGCAATGATGTTTTTACCTACTGTATTTTTTAAAGTGTTTTCTGTTCATGTTTTGCTTTGGTCTAGTTTGCTTTTTAACATTTCAAAAGCTCCTGAGAAATCTAAAAGGAAAAAAAAGACAGAGGGACATGTTGAATAAGATGTTAAATTAAGGACATGCATATTCAATTTCTCTTTGTGTTGGAATGGTTGTCATTACGTGTTTCTTCAGGAAAAAAAAAGATAAGAGATCTGAGATTTTTCTTCTTGCCTGATTTTCTTGTGATAACTTATTTCTCTTTAAAACTAATCGCCTAGCTGAATCCCAGTCCCAATCCTAGAGGAAGACATGCAATGCAGTTTTAATAAGCTGCTTACAACAGCAAGCAGTTCCGCATTTTAAACACATGGTTTAAGTTCTTTTATATCAATGTTTCCCACCGACAATCACAATTTAGACTGTGAAAATATTCTTACAATGATTAGGTGCTTAGGAGATGCTCTGAAATCATGAATACACAGTTCATGGACAACCAGATTGAATGCTTTCATAGCTTGAGCAGTTTTTGACCTCTGAAGCTGAGCTTGTGGAGCGGAGTTACTCCATGGGTTTACATTCAGTGGACATTATATGACCCTTAGAAACACTAAGGTCTTTTAGATTAATTTTACATGATGAGTACTTGATATCTGATGGGTCTGTAACCTCGTAACACAGCTAAAAGGAGGAATTTGGCAATCTAATGTAAAGCGAGCAAACGTGCTGATTCACAGTCATTACAGAGCAGAACCAGACTTCTCTCATCGCAAGGACCTACCCCTCACCACCTGGTCAGTACACACAAATTAATTTCCTAGTAAGTCACTCACCCTTCACACCCACCCCTAATTTTTTTCTTGAATATTCAGCAACCTCTGCTTCCTTGCAGCCAGAGCAGTCCAGGAGATGCCCACAACACTGGGAAGCCACGGGAAGAGCAGAATAATCTCCTCCTTTCCAAGCGGCTCTCAGCTGCAGACATTTATTGCCCTGTTTCTAATCAACCAGGTGTCTCAGGCATCTGGCTCAAGCTATCGGGGATGCCCTTAGCCGTACGGCTGTCAGCAAATTTCTACTACACCATTAAAATGTACTTTGCAAAGTAAAAAATATTGAGGAATTTCTGTATGGATGGAATTTGAATTATTATAGTTTCATTTTACTTACAAAATTACAAATACAGAAATTTTAACTAATCCTACTTCAGCACATTGTCTTGGTAAATCTGGTAGTTGATCCCTACAACAGTTTCATTGTTACCTTTTGCCATTTAGTTGTGTTTGTTTATCTACTTATTCAAAGGCAGAAATTAAGCTTTTTTCCTCACTGCACAGACTGACTGTCAGCAGAGTTTGGGAAATCTTGCATTGATCCTGAGACTAACTACCAAAAAGGAAAGTGGAAATTTTAACTTCAGGAAATAAATTGGCTAACTCTTGGCACGTGTTTGGACCCCAAACTCTTAATCTACATGATAGTGAAATTCAATTTAAAAAGTTTCCCACTAGAAATAAGCTAATAATGATTATCACCCATTATAACATGAATTGTACATTTAAGCAAAAATACGTTGAAGTTAAAAAAAATCATCTTTTTTTTCAAATTTTACTTAAAGTAAAAAAAAAAGTATACATGGATATTATCACCAGGAGAACAAGCAAATTCCTGAACATAATGTCTCTCACACATTTGCAGCAATCATAGGATTGCTGTACCCTCTGGTTCACCTCTGAAGGCTGTTTGGACCATAATACAGATGCACTTCAAAGTGCTTTAATTAGGAAGCCTGATGCTACACCCTGATCATTAAAGGCTGTGCTGAGTTTAAAATGCAAAGGCAACGTAGTCCCAGGTAGACTAGTTTCTGCTTGCAAAGTAATACACTGGTAGAGTAGATATGACTTGTACATAGAAAATAAGGAAGCAGCAACTTCAGGGGCTTTGATGTAGTTTGCGTAGCAAAAGCGCAATTAAGATACAGCTCATTTCAGCCCACCAAAGTTTAGCGGCTGAAGCAGGTCCTCATGGTTATCTTCCCGTAATCTCAATGTAATTGTCTGAGCTCTGCCTGCTTTTAAAGGCTGCGTGTTGGTGCATCACCGAACAGTAAGATATTCCCTCACTCGGTAGCGCTGTTTTCTGCACAAAGGATGAAGGAGATTTCACCGAACTGCTGCACACTAGAAGGATGAAGTTCTCAGCTCAAGTTCAAAAAGCTTAGCAGGAGGAGAAGGCAGGCCTGCGCTGTCCCCATACACCAGGGTGGGCTAGGAAAGGAGTCTCTTCATGCTTTAGGGCAATTAATTACTGCAAATACTAAAGACAACCTAACTCAAAGTAGAGGAAAAGTGTTTAGGGCAGCTACCCTTAAAACCACAGTGAAGTAATTACGTACAGTAGCTTGCTTCAAGGCTAGTTTCCCCACCAAAAGCAGGATAAAATGACTGTTTTAAAACCAGTTTTCTCTTTACTTTCTTGACGAGAGGCCTTCATAGCAACTATATGTCTACTGTCTTTCTGGGGATAGCATAGATATGGACTCTCATTTATTACCCCATTCCTAAGCCATATTGCTGAAAACTCTGGAAAACGAAACAGAGTGGTGGAGGGGGGTTCAGACACTGCCAACATTACCCTGAAAAACTAGTGACCTCCAAGGAGGTACCTTTTATTTTAAGACGGACCTCACTGGAGAGGTCACACTTTCTCTGGTGGACAGGAACGACACCTTCAGTGTATTACTCAATCAAGAATTGAATTACTGCTCTCCGAAACTTGGCATTTGACTTGGCTGTCAAGTGCATAACATCTAATAAAAGGCAGTGGGCTGTTTCACTCTGCTGACTTGCAGGTCTCAGAGACTGAAGGAAATGGTGTTGGCTTTGCAGATGAATATACATGTACTCTTTTTCTAGAAATTTAATAAAAAGTTCCAGGGTTGAGGTGGGGACGGAACAAATTGAATAAATAAAAGTGTGGGAATGTCCCAGGAGGGCCTAACGTGTATCTAGCAAACGTACAAAGTACTACACCGCTTCTTTTCTGTCATTAATAGTAGTTTCAAGACAAGGGCTAGTACGTAACGGATCAGTTCTGGTAACAGTTCAGGGCTACCTTTGGAATTAATTTAGGCTATGATCTCCTCAATACCCGCCCTTACGGAAAGACATGCAAGGTGGCCTTGCCAGAGCCTGGCATCCCTCACTTTGTGAAGGGGCAAAGCCCAGAACCATCGGGTTGCAGCAAATAACATGAAAGCAGTACAAGATGATGCTCCGAAGGAGTTTGAAGAGGGAGCTGAGTCTGAAGGCTTCATCCATGAAAAGTTGTGTTGCAGGCCAGGCCGTTACTGCTAATTCCTGCAGATGGACAGGCAGGAAAGTCTCCAAGGGCAATGTTCTCACACATACAACCCATCAGCAGAGCATGGGGAAAGGGTTATCAATCATAACGTCAAATCTGCTGCCTTGTTCAAGCGACACTCTGATAAGAAAAATGAAAGGCTAGCACTCCCATCTTTCAATATATACAATTTCGGAAATACCATGTTCAAAGTCTTCTGGGATGTAAGAAAAACGGTATGCTCTGTCTCAGCTACAGCTTGATTTGGAACAACTTCCAGTACAGACCGGTCTGTACGTGCTTAAGAATGTGTAACAACAGAATAGCAGGGAAGTGTTTTCTGAGCCCTATCCATGTAAGGATTAAAAGTTTGTTGAACAGCTCGATGAGGGCAAACTGTGGTTGCAAAAGCAAGGTTTGCAGTGACCATAAAGAATTCAGAAGCAGTGCGTCTTACACAGTCAGTATGATTTTATAAACAGTCACATTTAACAAAACACTCACTCTGAATTAGTCACTGGTCCTTGAGTGTCAGAAGCATAGAATAAGCTGGGAAGCCTCTAAATAAACACTTTCACCTGCCCAGAACAGTAATAGTTGGCGTAACAACTTGCCTGTATCTCCAAAAAGAAGATCTACTAATGGCAAGATGGAGAATAATACAGTACGAGGTTGTTCAGTAGAGCCACACTGCCATAACACATCAACCTTGTGAGCTGAATCAAAGCCAGACTTGTCATTCTCCTAATGGCACTGTAAGTCTCGGTGCTGAAGGCTCTTTCAGTGGCTGTGAAATTTTAAGCGTTACTCTTATGCGTTGAAATTTTCAGCAGCAAAGCCCATGCCAGCACTGTTGAGTGTCTCGATACAAATGATGGATCTGTTCAAATCTCAGGGAGCCAGCAGTGTCAGGAAGGTTGGGATCTCATGTTTCTCTCCTCATCTCAACGTCATACAAGACTTCGCCACTTTCCTCTGTGCAAAAGCTCTTTGCAAAGTTCTCTGGCTCCTCAGCCGCCCTGCTCCCAGGTTAAAACTACCATTAAATTGAAGCTATGATAGCTGTGCACTAGTGATCCTGGTTACGCCAAGAATAAATTTCTAAAGATTTGTGGAAGACTTGAAAGAAGCTTTGGCTAAACTAAGAACAAGGAGCGCAGGCAGTTTGCTTGTTGTTATGGCTGGTCAGAGCAAACTGCTGGCCTTTCTGGCTATCAGAAAAGCATATGAAAAGATGCAGGGTCTTCAAAGGGCAGTGCCAATCAAGAAAAAAAATCACAACCACCCTTGTTTTTCTCAACTTTCTGTATCAAATGCTAGCACGTCTTAATTAGAATTCACAATGACTCACATTCAAAGGCCTGCTTCTAATCCCTAAAATACTATCAACACAGAGAGTTGGTTGCAAAGATACTTTAAAGCATAGCTGGCGAACTCCCTGACAGGCATATTTTTCCTCTTTATTAAATGTAGCAGATTTTTCAATATTTTAACTCTCTCTCCCTTTCCACACCTCCATACTGATACATAACAGCAGCCATCATTTAAATTACACATTGATGGTGAATTTATGTGATATATTGTCCATTATATTATATTAAACAGAGAAAAAAGTGGACTCTGCTATCGTAACTATTGAGACTGTTTTTCCTTCCACGTTGATTTACATCCAAATAACCACCTTACCAACCTTGAAAATGTCAATCTGCACTGAGGCAAGAAGCTGTGAAGTTCTTAAGCAAACACTCTGCTTGGGACTGAAAGGTCAGTATTTGTGTTATTTATTCTTATCGCGGAAATATTTTACTCTTAAGTTAGGGGGGACTTGCTCACTATCCACAGAAATAATCACTGAAGATTTCAAGCAAGAAAAGTCAGGACCTCAAACTAAATTAAATGAAAACATTCAAAAGAATTAATTTTGTTAAAGTGCAGACAGAAATATATACAGAGAATAAACTCAGTAATAGCATCATACTCAAAGAAGGAGCGTCCATTTATTCAGGCAGGCAGTGTCTAAGGCAGCAAGCCCAGATTTGGCTGCCAGCTCTTCCCGAGGAAGTCAAAACTGCAAAATCCACTAAGGCGGACTCTAATTTCCATGTAGGAATTTCTGTTACTGGCACCTATTTTCCACCAGTTCTAAATGCCCTTAAAAACATAATTTCCTTAATATTTCTCTGTCTCGCTTCTCCCCTTGGAAGCCCCAATAACTACATCCCCAAGGGATGTTTTATAATTAAGTGACATTATGGCAAAGGCAACCATAAATCGGAGGTGGGGGCTACCTGTCTGTAAAACTACATAGCACAAGCAGGAAGAAAGAGCCGCGTTATCGGAGGAGCCTTATATTATTTAGATTCTGAACAGAACCTGAACAATACTGATGAAAGGCTAATGAAAGCGTGAGGCTTCCAGTTTGACTATTCAAATTAGACCTGCTGTTGCTTAACTGAGAATATCTGTAAACTGGATTTGCTCCAAATAATGATCCTATTTATGTGCGAAAGCATGTGTTTGTAGCATAACTATTGGCGTACATGAATGAGTGTGAAATGCATAAATAAGATATGTGGCCTATTAGCAAACTCATAATAGCATATATAAGAATATAAACTGTTTAAGAAGAGATGTCTAATAAACTTTAACTGCTGGTGCTGCTGGCGCTGCTGGCTGTGTGGCCTATTAGCAAACTCATAATAGCATATATAAGAATATAAACTGTTTAAGAAGAGATGTCTAATAAACTTTAACTGTTGCTGCTGCTAGCTGGTGATGCTATCTGATCAACAATGTAACCAACATTTTGTTCCTTACGGCATTGTTTTAGTAGAGAAAATGCAGATGATCACTGTGAAAAATAAGGTAAATTTGTGGCTGGAGAAGTCAAGCTCCGTGGTTAGTTGGAGAGACAGATGCAAGTGCATCCATCAACAGTAAGATGGATGGGAACACTATGGGAACACAACATTTTTAAAGTGCAACAACCACCGCTTTGAGTGAAGAAACGGTAGCAATGCAGCTACTGCTGCAAAATTAATAAAAATATTCTTAGCTCCTGAAAAATAAAGCCATTATTGTTGTAGCAAAGGACAGTCTTGCCCTTAAGCTTTCTTGCACATATCAGTCTGGCAAAACCAAACCTAGACAAGTTACCTGGTATTCCTATTCTGTGCTTTGCTAAAACGTTCCTTATAAAAGAGAGCATGAATGTGCTTGAGAGCACCTGGTACCATAGGACACGGTGGCAAAACCGATTCCCAGACCAGCCAAATTGCCAGAAACTAGAAAACAAAAAGGCATAGCCTTTTTTTAGAATCACAGTATCATTAAGGTTGGAAAAGACCTCGAAGATCGTCAAGTCCAACNGGACCCGGCACTTGGCCTTGTTGAACCTCCTCCATTGGCCTCGGCCCAACGATCCAGCCTGTCCAGGTCCCTCTGCAGAGCCTCCTGCCCTCCAGCAGATCAACACTCCCGCCCAGCCTGGTGTCATCTGCAAACTGACTGAGGGAGCACTCGATCCCCTCGTCCAGATCATCGATAAAGACACTGAACAGGACCGGCCCCAAAACGGAGCCCTGGGGAACACCGCTTGTGACCGGCTGTGTAAATGATGGAGAGTGGCTTGGCAAGCTCCTCCGCCAGCTCCCTCAGTACCCTCGGGTGGATCCCATCTGGCCCCATAGACTTGTAAAATCAAGTTAGTTCAATTATGCATGGTAATTTTTTTCACAGTAATACGGAAATAGTTTTTAAAAAGCCAGACAAATTCACTATATAAGAGGTTTCACAAATGAGCTGCACGTTGTTTAAATTAATTTCTTCATTTCGCACTGGTTTTTAGCATATGGAAATGCAAAGTCTGCTCCCTTCTCTGTTAAATAATGTGAATTCTTTGGTTTATGACATATGTTCGCCAGCAATTTCACTCTTGCATCAAAACCCTATCAGAATGTTTACCAGGAAACATTTATTTAATAACATGGATTTCTAAATCAGTTTCTCCAATTTCAGTACTTTACTCCTGGAATAATATGTGAGAGCAGAGAATTAATGTATATAGATATTTTCTTGGTAATGTATAACTGCACAGCTGTGATGCAAAAAAACAAGCAAGGTATTAAGGGAATAGAAAATAGTACAGAAATACCATAATGCTTTTATGCAAATGACTTCTGTGCCTTCCTATGGATATACTGTTTATAAAAAAGGGAAAGATTATAATCAGGGAAGAAACCTCATATGAAGGTAGCCTACCTGACTATATATAGGAGAAGAGGTGAAAGAAGCCACCAAGTTAAACTGGGATTAGAGTTGGAAGCACCATTAAGGTTAGCATCGCCTGGCTACATTTTAAGAACCTGGTCAGGCTACAAGTACGTGCTCAGAGTGAGGCAGGATATGCCCCACGGTCAATTTGACGGCAAGGGCCACCCGGGCTGCTGCAGGGCTACTGCTTCAGAGCATGGCAGCTGGAAGACAAGAACTGGGGTTCAGGAATTCAGTCCGCACCAGGAAAGCAGATTACATTTGTTACTGAACCCACAAGGTGCTCCTGGGTCAGGGGCTAAGCTGATGAAGTTTGGGGATGCCAGGTTTTGCTAATGGAAAATGTTGCTAGCGCAGGAATGCTTTGAGGATTTCATGTGGAAGGGGCTACAGGACTAGTTTTACAGGTAATGGTGGCAACAGGCATGCCCCTCATCTAAAATTAAGAGATGGACAGCTCTGAAGGTAACATGATTAGAGATAGTAAGAGCATTTTTCTGCTACTGGAGGAGTATTTTATAATTTCACTGCGAAAACCATTTGAAAATAATCTCTTTTTTGTGGAAGAATGCTACACACGAACTGGGAAGTTACATTCATGTTCAAAAGAAGGGTAGTTGTATTCGCTGGGAAAACCACAATTTTGTCTGTCCTCACACAAGGCTTCTGGTTCTTGGTGTCCAATGCTAAATTCTTGCTCTTCATATAGCAGACCAGAAGGCAATTTTGACACACAAGCTTCTGCTAATGAGCTTATCGTTTTCTATTTCACAATCAGCACAATTAAATCAACTCTAGCAGCCAGTGTGTGTTTTCTTTCTAGGGGAAAGCTGTATCAGTTGTAGCTCTGACATTAATATTTTCCTGAGTTTTGCTGTTGGTTTCTTAAAATGAACAATCCCCCAAACTATTTTGATGTGTGACTTTTCTTAGCAAAGCACCTGCCCTGTTCTCTGCTGCCGATGATGTTACCTGTGAGTCAGCGGACTATTGTAGGGGCCACTCTCAAAAGGAGACTCTGTCTTTTTTCATGTTACTCTGCCAATGAAACTTCCCTTGTTACGGTACAATGTCCTTGGCTGAAAATAGCGGACCGCCAGGCTAGTGGTGTACGTGCCCCGCAACCTGGGCACTACATTGATAACAGAACAGAAAAAGGCCTATCTTAAGCATGATTCTGTAAAAAGAATAAAGTTAGTGGTATTCTGTAGCTGAAGCTGCTTCTGGGATGATTCTTTCTACTTTTACCCATCTTTTATCACTTCATATACGCACTCATACATGCGATGTCCTTCTACATCCCCTCCCTCTCCTTTCTCCTTTATTTACCTTCAAAACAGGCAAGGATTCATCTAGGATGGAGCAACCCCAAATTCATTTTTGTTACAGTAACAGAGAGGAAAAAAGCTCTGTTGAAAAAAAGAATTCTGCAAATGAAAGCCTTTGCTCTTTACTGATGCTACTTTTGCAAATGCCCAGGAGGCGGCTGGCTCCGATTCCCTTTCAGCTAACCTCATTGCAAAGCTGCTCCATTAGTTGCAAAATGTTCGGAATGCAGAGGCGTGTTTGTTTGCTGGTTTGAACAATTGAGAACATATTATGCATTCCCTGCATTATTTATATTGGCTACTTATAAGTTGATTCTTATTTATTTTTTTTTTTTAATTTCCATCTGTAGGTTCTGGCCGCATTTTAAAATCTCCCCCTTCAATCATGCTCTAATGGGTATCTGTTCTCTCCGAACATCTGTCCTTTAGGGTCCTATTATATGTAAGCTAACAGTGACACAATTTTTCATCTTACTGTGTGTGTACAGTTTTCTGTTTGTTTTTAAAATCCCCAGAATCAACTCATAATATTAGAGCTTCCTTTCATTGTAAAAAATAAAATATTAGTTTCAAGTCCTCTTGACTTTTTCAATCCTGACAAAAATGTTAACACTACTTGCAGTGACAGACCTCAGGATAGGGACATATTTTCCACTGCTCTAAATCTGTTTTAAAAACCAAGTCTATGAAAATGTGTTAGATCAGATGACTAGGGGTCTCATATTCTTAACCTTCTTTTAATCTGCCTTTTTTATTCTTCCATCTAACTCTTTTACTAGAGTAAGACATCTCCGCAACATTATTTATATAATTAAGATGCTTTAAAATGACAGAATATACTGAGGCTTCTAGCGTCTACGCTGTATATGGCTCCAAATATTTTTGATCCTAACATATCTAACATTACTGTGTCGTGAACATAAATTCAGCCTGCTGCATCGAAGTGCTATGATGCACCTTTCTGTTAGAAGGATTCGTTCATCTAGGGACATCCACAGAGCAACACAAAGGTATCAGCAGACTGTGGATAAGCAATACTAATTTATCTCTAGCTCCCACTGCTAACTGTATCAGTATAAATATGGCAGCATGGGTTTCTACAAGTACAAGCCTGAAGATTTGTTGCCCAACGCTGAATATCTTTACTATAACTTCACTATTAGTATACTGTATCTTTACTATTATTATGGTTCGCCACAGGAGATGGCAGCAAGTGCAGGTATGTTCCAAGCAGGTTTTACACTCCACGTGTTTAATTTCTGTTTTAGCCGTAGCTCTGCAGAGCCACTGTAATCTATACATAGCTGATAGGTTATGCGCAGAACTGTATGTATTATTGTTTCTGTTGTCCTTGTTAAGGTAGCACCAGATTTACTGCTGGCATTGCCGTTCAGCTTCTGCACTGCCATCTCACACATGCCTGTGCGCTCCAACGCCAGTTGTGTGCTCCCTGAGTTGGCAGGAGTGGAAGTGCAGATGCGAGAGATTTATCCTCTGAGGGAAGACAGCTCTTCAACTACTTTCAGATAAATGCTAAGCGCATAGGCTTTGAATCCAGCTAATGAATGCAGAGTGTGCACCAGAACACAGGCTTGGAAAGGACCACCTGGGTCACCGATCCCCACCAACTGCAAGCAATAATAAATGTTGAGAGCAAAGTGTCCCGCAGGATGTCATAGTCTGCCCTCTCTATTGACTGCATGCTATAAAGTAACATTCTTCTAAAACACACACCTTGATCAAATTATGATCTTTAGGAGATGAGCTGGTAAGTCCAAAAATTATAGTACATGACAGGAAAAGTGGAGGAGGTAAGAGGAGGGTATGACTGACGTTGTAGCACTCTGAGGTGGCTGAATATATACCATGAAAACATCTGTAAGACCCTACAAGACCAGTCCAACTACGTTGCAGGAAGGGAAACATCCCAGAAATCAAGTAAGCATCGAGACAAAAAGGTCCTCCTGGACTCCTGAGGTGACTTGTGAAGTCCCAAGGCAGAGGAATAATTAAATACAACATTACTGCACAACAGTGAGTATAACGGACAGATAGTCCAAATCTGTTTCCTCCAAAGCTGGGGGACACCCCCAAATTGGGCACCCAGCTCCCGGTATTGCAAGCCGCTACTGAGAACTGCAGGTGCGCTTCCACTCAGTAATCTCATCCCTCCCATAAACTTCATCTTGAAAAAACAGCAGGTTTGTGTCCCAGCTGTGTTTGGAAAGCCCTTCTAGAATTTCACTCATCTCTCTGAGACTCTTGAGCCTAAACATTCTCAAGATACACTAAAGTCCACTTGATTTTCTATCCATATCATGTTCTGTTCTGTCTATTCTCATCTTTGAACCCTCCACGTCTTTTTAAAAAGTAAACATCTCTTTATTTTGCTACAAAAGCAAGAAAATCCCAATCAGTCCTGTAACAGGGAGGTATGGAGGCACACCAAGCAATTACTCATCCTTCTTTACAACTCTCCAAGTTTAAATAGATCTTCTGATTACAGGTAACCAAAACACATACGATAGTTTTAATGAGCCTTGTACAACTGGGCAAACACTTCCCTGTTCCTACTTGCTAGGCACAGCTTGAAATGACTTTTAGCAGTTTGGGCTGTTTTAGTAGCTCCATCAACAGTGGCTCCTTGGGCCTCTCATTTTAAGCTCCATCACAAGCCATGAACAGCCCTTCACAGGAGGGTCCAGCAAGCCCAGCAGTCCCTCCCTGACAGCAGCAGCCCCTGAGGAAGAGCAGAGCTATCCATCCCATGGGAGAATTTCCCCAAAGTCCCACCTGACCCCCAAACACTTGCAGTTCACTGACTTCCTGGACAACAAGTGAAGTGTCTCTATTTTTTAGGCGCTGCTTTCCTTCCGTAACTCAGCCCCGTTGCTGCCTGCACCCGTGTGAAAGGCTAGCACTCACCTCCTGCCGTAACTCGGGCTCCCCAGTAACCAGCACCCTCCTGGGAGACCCCTCCCTTGTACTCACCGCCCTCTGATTTCACTCCCTGCCTCCGACCTGGAAAGGAGATGGACCGGCGGGTCCCTGCTCACTCTCGGCAGCCCCCGGGGAGTTGTTCAGACCTCCCTCTCTTTCCCGTGCCAAGGAACGCTACGCTATTTAATCATTCCTTGGGAGAAACAGAACTTCTTTCCTAGCTCCTGCCATACTTTTTTGATATGGAGAAACAGAACCGTACGCTACTTAAGATGCAAGAGAAACGTAGGCTTGCACAGTAGCTATGTGACATTTTCAGGATATTTTTGGTACCTTTCCCATTACACTTTCAATATACTTTCTAATATACTTCCCGTTATACTTTTTTAATACTTTTCCCGTTATGCTTTTATAACCACTACTGACACTAAAGTTAACATTCTCAGAGAAGTATCTTTTATGTTTTACAGCTCTAGCTATGCCCAACATTTTGGTCAGTGAGTGGCAACGGTCAGCTCAGCATGCATCCCCTCATGTGTGGCATTTTTGTCGTCTTCACTTTGCACCCACCTCCAGTGAATTCCACCTGCCGTTGCCTTGCCCGGGCACTCTGTTTTGCACAATCCTTCTGCAGTTTTTCCACAGTCAGCACTCATCTTCAGTGCTCTGAATAAAAGCATCATCAGCACACTCTGTCATCTTTTCCAGTTCATTTATCAGCTGAGTATCACAGGTTTAAGCACAGATTCTTTCGAGACCCTACTGCTGTCATCCTCTCGCTCAGAAATTTGATCAGTTAGTCCTACCTTCTGTTTCGTATCGTTTGACCAATTTTTTGCTGATCTGTAGAGCATTCCTTTTATCTGATAGAAGTGGAGATTCTTGAGTGTACGGTAATGAAACACCGCTTCCTCATCATCCTTTTGGCTTTAACACTAATCCTCAGAGGGTTAGCCATAGAGTATAGCATACCCGTATTTCACTGGGGAGAGCCCATTTTTGGGTTCATTTGCTCCTTTTTACCACCATGATGTCATTTTGGCATGACTCTGGGGCTGCTACTCTGGAGGTGCGATTGTGCTAAAATGCCCCCTCTTTTTCCTCTCAGTAGTTTTCGGGTTCTTCAACTAGAGGAAGGATTGTTGAGAGACGACCCCTAAGGTAGTGTGTCCGTGATCCTTTCAGTGTTCCTGAATTCCTCCAAGAAGCTGACCTTGAGGGCGCTGAGCTCTCCTCCAGGGGAGCACACATCTGCCAGATTGCATTAGTTTGCCTTTCTACCAGGTGGATCTGACCCGTAGTAAGTGTCTTGCTGCACTCCTCCCTCCCATAGCCAAAACTGCCCGGTTTTACCCACCAGCTACCTCCTGGGCCTCCCCTCGCTTCATTACGCTATTGCTCTGCCTCCAGCTTTGTACCTGTGGCTGAGCTTCTGCTACAGCTACACCCATCCTCGATGAGCTTTCTTACCTCAGAGTAACACGACTGCTCACTTAGTGCCCGAGATCTGCGCTGGCTTGCTTCCAGGTTTTTGGTTTGTTTGGGGATTTTTGGAGTGGAGGAGGCAGGTGGGCTGGCTGTATGAAGATCAGCTCCTCAGCTGCTACAGTAACCTACTTCTTGAACGTCTGGCAACTTCCTACTCCTAATGCAAGGTGAGGGTTCACACCCGCAGCCACTTTGAACTTTATAGAATAAAGTTTGGAACTGGATATTTAAAATCTAAGATTTTATTTTATCAGCATTTACAGAATGTGAATACCTAGGCTCTGAACTATTTATAGTAAATTGCAACGCTTTGGTAAGCAGGTGTTCATGAAAATTAGGTAGATTATGAAAGCTTCAGCTATGTGCTACAACCAAACACATTTTTTCAAAAAAAGTTGAGCCTCCATATGCTGAAACTCTTGTTTATAGCAACCCCCCCTGCCATTAGTCCCTAACAGAATGGCACTGTGATTATTATTATTAAATTTTATCCCGTCTTTGCTATACTAATCCACAAAGTCAACAAAATTCTTCCGTATAATGCTTCTGTCCTTTACATCATTACAGGACTTTAAAAAACTGTATCAAAGACCTTGTCCCAAGGTTACTGAAGGAAGTATTACAGAGGACTGGTCACAAGACCTGTCCCTTATGCATACTTCTAATAACTCCCCTGGCAACCTGGTAACTCACCTCTCGGTATATCCTATCACAGTCCCCTCTTTTCCCAGCTCCTTATCTGCCTAAGCCAGCTTCTTATAATTCCTGTATTCATCTGCACCATCTTCACTTTAAATAACAATTTCCTTTGGGAACTGTACTGACTGAATGCTTCCTATAAATCTAGATAGCTTAAGCCCACCGCATTACTGTAGTCAGAGATGTTCACTGTCTCAGCAAAAAGAAACATTAAGTTAGTCTGACAAAATCACCTTTTGATCAGAATTTTGCATTTTATCCCACTTTTCACTTAAGATGACGTTATTGATTACTCTTTGTTCAAAACCTGTCCTAAGACATTACACAGTGTTGAAATCACCTAATTTGCATGTACTTTTCAGGATTTCTTTTTTGGTCTTTTTGCATCTATATTAGCATTCACCAGTCAGAGTGCATTATCCCCATACTGAAACAAACATTAAGAGTTTTTGCTAGTAGACTTCTGGTGATCAGAGGTAAAATCAGAAAAGTAACGTATTCAGTTTCTACAAAAGAGGTAACTAACAAAACCGAGAGCTTTCCTATTCTTTATTCATCCTCAAATAAATCACACAAACTGAAGAACAAAAATGCCCCAACAGAAAGGAGACTGCTCATTTAGTATTCAAGGATTTTACAGCTTACTACTTCAACAGCAATATTAAACCAACAGTGGAGCATTTAGAAGCGGAATGGAAATAGTGGCATGATAATTGCTTTGACAAGAATTAGTTTATGTCATTTTAGAACAACTGTTTAACATTGTTCATTAAGTTTTTAATCTGATAGCACTGGTGTGCTACCTTGTTCATACTTTTTCTGTATTTTTCATAATAAAGAAAATATTGTTTTCATTGAAGTTTACGTTGCCATCTGGGTTCAGCGCAACTTGCCAGGGAAAAGGAACCCGCCATATTTCCACCTCCTCCTACCTTGCTCCTCTTTGAAGTCCCAGCTAGAAATGTACAAGGGAAAACAGGACTTGAAGAGAGAGAACTCTGGTCATGATACGTGTCTTTCCAACAAAGCCAACCATCTCTTCCCTGTGGGACAGCAGAGTTGCTGAGCCGATTGCCATCTTGTGATTCAAACCAACAACGAAATTCTTAGTGCCATGGCGTGTGCAGCAGCCATCATTCCAAAAGCCTCCTACGGACAGATTTTCTATCATTTCCCCACAACGTTTTCTGAGTTAATATTTCAAAGACATGACCTTCAGTTGCAAGTATATCATGAAAAGCGTTATTCCCAGACATCTTAAAACATTGTTAATAAATTTAAAACCAGAAAATTGAAAGATACGAAATATAAGGAAAAAATCGTGTAGTTTTCAGGAAGTGCAGCAGACAAAGTGGTAAATGAAAAAACCAACCCATCCAGAGGTGAACTCAGCCACAAGGAATGCAGGTTATTCAGTGGATTATTGGAGAGAGTATTTTGGAAATCACTTTCACCAAAAGGATGCCCATATTAAAAGGGAAATTACAGTACCTTAATTGCACTTCTCAGTCACAGTTGTTGAGATTGTATGTTGATCACCTGGAAAGCAGAAAAAAGATTAATAATATTGTTCATACTGTAATTATTGATTAAGAAGAACAACTAATATCACATATTTATCCTTTATTAAAATAGTTTTAGCCTTCCAAACAAATAGAGAAGAATACATAGCTTTTGATATCTGCTATTTTATTCCTGATAACGGCAGCTTTGAATAAGAAAAATAACAAGAAAACAATGCCTGAGGCTTTCATTAAAGTAGTTTACATATTTTCACGAAGGCTGTCGACTCAGAAACCAAGGAAAAATTCATAAAAACTTTTATTCTTATAAAATATCTACCCTAAAACATATCTATCAGGCACTTATCTGTAATTCGTTTAGACACAAATATATTCTCTGCCCTTCCCCAACCTAAAATATTTAACAGTAAATCTCCGACTGGTGGTTTACAGCCCTTTGCTATGCGCATGCGAGTTCTCCCTGGGAAGGAGAACGCAACTGGTGGGCGTAGGAGTATTTTGGGGGCCGTTTCTCCAGTGTTTACCCAGGTGAGACTGTGCCATGGGGAAACTTGGAATGCCCATAAAAGTTGAGGGATTCAAGAAGCATTTGGGCCTGCAGGCACAGACTGGCAGGGTTGGAGGTCTCCCCTTTCTCACAGCTGCAAGGGGAAACATTGCAAGGACCCCTGCCAAGGAGTGCCTTCTGGCGGGCACAGGGCAGGGACCCCAGGGCTCCTAGTGGTGCGAGACCTGGGATAGCGCCGGGCAGGGGCATTAGGAACCCACTGGGGAAACTGGGTGGTCACTGGCTACACTCCCATTGTTCTCTCCGTGGGTAGCCCTCATCCTGGTAACATCTTGTGCCAGACTTTTGGAAGTGCGTAAGCTTACCAGCTACCAGCACAGTGGTACCTACATCAAGGAACAGTGTTGTTTGGGTAGTTCACCGAGTCATTGAGAAAGGGTGACTGTAAGTTACCCCTATATTCAATAGAATTAAACCTAAACCAAGCCTGCAGCTCTGAATGTTTCCAGGCTTCAAGATTATACACAGCCTGAAAATGTAACCTGAAGTTAAGAAGTTGTATACGGTCTCATTTTCAGACTAGGCATGCAGAATACACCTAGCCCAAACCCATTTCAAACAGTTCCAGAATCAAAAAGCTTGCACTGACGAGGCACAACTGCCGGCTGCAGCGTGGGCCAAGCTCTGCTTGCTCCATACAGCAAAAATCTCAGGGATGAAACTGAGTTTGAAACTGCACTTGAACGGGATCTTGTATTTTGGGGGGAGATGGTAAGTTGTTACTGGTTGGCTTTAAAAATGAATCTGTAGAGTTGCTGGGCTCATTTCACCTCTCTTTTTTGGCAAAATCCAGGTCTTTACCAAGAGAGCATCTGTCAGCATTATCTTTGGACAATTTCACATGAAGCAAAGACATTTTGCAGGTTGCTGCTTTCTGTTTTACTTAAGCATTCATAAGTTACCCATGCAATAGGACCCGATTGTCCAGAATACGCAAAGAGCTATGACTTGACCAATAACAAAACCTATTCTCTGGGCTGTTAATTGACAGCCCAGAAGCTATTTGTTGTATGGGAGTTAGCCAGTTTGCCGTGCTCTTAAAGCAGAGAGCAGGTGTATTTAGGTACACGTGGCTTGCTTCGCAATAATTGAAACTGTTGCTTTGTTCTGAGGTGGAATAAATAGGCGGTAGGTTGAGAAGTCAGATCTATAAAATAACTCACGGCTTTTAAGGGTGATGGAAGTTTATGGAAACATATGGATGTTATGCTGACTTCAAACAAAATATTACATAAGGGGAAACATGGTATTTTATTAGCCTTCAAAATAACTGTTTAACTAAAAATCGGTAAGCTTCATTAGCAAGACACCATATGTGTGTGGGAGTACATAACTTTTCCCCAGAACCAGTCTGCTTGACCAAATAATTTCTCTCTATAATATAGATATATATATACACATGTCTATCTACGTATCTCTCATATATATATATATTTGTGTCTATATGTCTGTGTGTATATACATACACACAAAAAGAAAAAGAAACCACAGTACAACCAGAAAAAAGCAAGGAATAAACAACATGCAGTTCATTACAACAAACGTTTGTTTGTATTTCTGAAGACATCAAACAATTCTAGCATGTTTTTCAAGGAACAAAAGAAGTGGTTCCAGCATACAAACATATTACCGAAACTTATTCCTGAAAGAACTCCTTTCCTTTAAGCAGAGTCGATATAAAATTGGGGATGGGAGGATAGCTGCTCATCGAGCGTGAGCACTGGTCTGTACGGAATACAGGAACGTTCTACCAACACCATGGTTAGCACTGATGCGACATTCCACCAAAATAATTCTGTATTTCACCCACAAAATTCCACAGCATTAAGGCTGCAATTAGTTTGTCCAGAGAATGCCCAGTCTTCCATGCATGTAGTAGAGGGAGAGGAATAAAATGAATTGCATTGCCATGGGAACATGGTTTACTACTTGCTTTACTAAGAGATTAATGCCTATTGTCAGCAGATTTTGTGATAAATGATCATAATTTTGCATTTTTGTAATGAAGATGCATCATGCTGTGTGTTGTTCACACACTGTAAGAACACTTTTCCTCTAATCATCAAGGGCTTTTAGTTCTGTATATTATTTTACAAAAAAAATAGGTTGTTTGGATTGTGATTGTTTTGGATTTTAACATTAAAAAAAAAAGACACACTTCATCTCAGAGTTTTCTACAGCACTAGAAGACACCACCACAGCTAGGGACCGTGGCTACGATACCAGCCTGTGATTTGGCGCAAGAGGAGCAGATGAAGGCAGGTAGTGCTGTAGCTGTTTCATCTACACAATCTGTAATTTGGGGTTTTACTGTGGACTTTACATCCCCTCCATACACGTGGTTCAAAGTTGCCTGAAGGATTACTCACTCATTTGGGCCCCCACACCCCTATTAGGGGGAGCAGAGAATTTTGTGCCCACTGGAACGGGGCTTCTGGGTTAGTTTCCTCTAAAAGGAACCTCATTCACACGCACCAAAACACTCCAAATTGACTCAAAACGCAAGAAATGGGAACGATCAAAGGATTCACTTCAAAACCACGCTACTGCTCCAAACTATTAACTGTTTCTATTCCCAAGAGGAAGTGATGGGATACGTTAAGAAAAACACACTGACGTGGTAGGGGTAAGGTAAGAACGAGGTTTTATACAATTCAGTGCCCTCTCCTAGCCCTAGTCTGCAAGTATCACGTCATATCAAAATTCATCCTGAAAGGTAAGAACTGGGGGGTCCTTCAGTTAGCAGTGATGACACGGCTATCTGGTAAGCGACCATTAAATGCATATATCTATCGAAAATTGGATATTTGGCCTTTTATTTCTTTTCAGCGATGGAAGACTCAGTGAAAGGCATTCCGAAACTCTGCTGCCATGCTTCCTTGTAACCAGCAGATGTATACATTTCCTTTCAATTAGAAAGGAAGCACAAATGACAGGTTGGTATGATGATTTCAAAATATTATGCTGACTAAATACATTTTGAAGGCTGTAATTCAAGACTAGCTTAATTTTTTCAATTGATGACTGCCTGAAAAACAACTCGTATCATGAAATCTGAAACATTTTTGGTATTATTTCAAAGATCCTGTTTTTTTGAGGACAGCCTTCTCCTCCTTTTGTATTAATACAATAAAATATTTCACCTAAAGGAGAAGAAATGGCCAAGTTTGGGAAGAAGAAAGGTGAAGAGGTCTCTGTTCCTGAGAACACTCACAAGCAATGTCAAAACCCTGAAGGAGAGGTTCGGTCTGTGGTTCTGCCCAGATGCTTCTAGTTTTTCATTTTCTGAAGACTGAAGGAGGCGGGGGTGAGGGCTTAGGGATTCAGGTCAACACATTGGGTGGGGGCATCTGGGGAGGGTGTCTGGGATTCTGGGATCAGAGCTATGGGAAAGGCTAGGGATGAGAGCTCACCTGTTAGAGTGAGGGATCAGGGCTAGGGATTAGGGCGAGTGTTTGGGTTTCTCCCTAGGGTTGCTGCTTACTGTTTAAGGCAACCTTTTTTGTTTAGGGGTTCAGTTTAGTGGAAGAGTTAGGGTAAGAGGTTATGGTTTTGGGCTTCAGCTCAGAAGTAAGCATTTGGGGTTCGGAATGGGGTAAGGGCTAGGCATAAGGTTTAGGTTTAAAGTTAGGGCTTCAGCTTAGTGGTTAGACATTGGCTAAGAGCCTATCGGAGGGGGTCTTGCAAACAGTCTCCCAAGCCACATCACCTTTGCCTGAACACCCCTTACCTCCACAAAAGCTGCAATCTCTGTTGGCCCGGCTCTGGGACGCCCTTCATGTCCTCACACGCTGCCGCCAGCACCCGGCCTCGCCACCAGCACCCACGTACACCAGCCTCTGCCCTGCCTGGCTTCTGCCCTCCTCAAGCTCTGCTCCTCTATTTATCCCTGACAGGCACCAGCACCTCACCAAGCCGCCTGCTGCTCACCAATCAGCTTCCTCCAACGCAAGTGACCTCACAGCACACACCTACTGTGTCACTTTTGCCTGCTGCTCCCTCCGAGGTCCCACAGTGTCTCCCCAGTCTTCGGTCTGGGCCGCAAGCTCCCAGCCCTTCTCTGCTGCGAGACACACAGGGCTGCTTTCATCCCACCCTCTTAGTCCATGTGCACAGTATCACTGAACATTTTAACAAGAGTAAGATCAGAGACGCACGCAGGGTACTGTTATGAACCTATAAAAAAGAAAGTTTTCATTCATTTTTTCGGTCTTGCCCTATTTTTTTTATTTCTACATGAAATTTACTTTTTCTCTCCAGCATGTTCTCTGAACCTCTACCTTCACTTGGCCTCTTCTCTCTTCCACTAAAATAAATGACTCATAAAAGTACTTCAAAAAATTGTGTTAAAAATCAGCATGAAGAGCACTATTATCAAAGCTAAGGAATGCAAAGTCACACTTTTCATGAAGCAAGAATCCTCAGGCATCTTTGAAAATTACATTTATTTTAATTAAGCAAACGTTACCTATAATGATTCTTACAGTACATACATTTTTGTATATGATACCCTAGCAAACTCCATCTCTACACTTCTCTCAAAGTTTGATCTTGAATTTTTATGCATCTAAGATATATTCCGTAAGCCAGAAATTAAAGAATACTGAACAGCAATTTAAACATTCACATAACTTGCCTTCCGCAAAGACTAATGACTACTTTTTTCTCACTGCTTACAAGGAAAATTCACGAACCAAAATCACTAAGTAGCATTAGGGTGGGGGGAGCAGAATTGCTTTACATGCAAACATTTTTTTCTCCTCTCCTGTAGAAAAAAATGGGTTTGGATTTTGCCTGAAGACTACGTTAAGTACAAGTTTTCATCAGAAAAAACACAAATGCAACTATATCCTCTACAACTAATAAAACTTATCTGTTCCAGGTTTGTAAATCAATGCGCTTACTTCCTAGTAAGCACAACTTACAGGTGGTGGTCCTAAAATCTCTTAGAAAACCACCATCTTCCAAAAGTCTCCACCAACTACTAATAATATGTAAAGAGTATTATTCTGGCATTTTTATTATAAGTTTTGTTGTCAAACTGGAGCAATGAAAACTTGATTTACTGCAATCCTTTTCTGGAAAATCAACACAGTCATATTTTTCTTGGCAACAGAAAGTAAACTTGATTCAAAGTGATTTGTTTTAGCATTATTTCTTGCTTTCTGTATACATTTCATATATATTTATGTCTGCCTCTGTTTATAATGCATGTAAACGTTGGTTTCTCACAGCTGGTGGAACCTGGTTGATTGAACACAGGAGCAGCGATCAAATTCCAAAATTATAATCTCAGTTCTGATTTTTTTTCCTGTACTCTGTGCCACACAAACTCGCTATATAACTCAACTGCAGGTGAAGTACATTTAAAGAATTTACTGCTTATAATAAAATAAAACCTCCAAAATAGTTTTTAAAAACTCTTAGTGATTTTTTCCCTAAATGCAGGTCACTCAAAATTTCAGTGCCTCAGAATAAGGTTTGCTTATAGATCAACAGGATTGCATGTTTATCCAATCTATAGAATAAATGAATAAAACAACTCTGTGCTTGTTCCATATTGCTCATCTGTCTTTGTACCATTTTACTGCCTCACACCTCACCTCTTTAGGCTTTGCTTGCCTTTACCGGCTGACTCGCTGTATAATACAGTGCACTTTATAAAATTGTGTAAATAAAATAATCTTGACAACCAACAGCCGTATTCCATCGTACCTAGCACTTGCGGTAGAAATTGCTTGGGTGACTATTACAAATGACATTGGATGAAGAGACAGAGATACCTGACAATTGTTCCATTTGGATACAACGGAAGCACGGTTTGGAAAAATGTTGGTAGGTTATCTCAGATGAAGCCCACACAGGTATCTTGTAAACAGGTCCTCAGCGTAAGGAGAAAATCCAGCTGGCGGTGCGATTCATCCCTTACACCAGCCCGTGGTGAAGCGGGGGATACCAGGAGTAGATCCTAGCCAGAGAAGTCATTGAGATGCCCTTTCTCCTATTCCCGCACAGCCCATCTGTGAAATCCCTGGTTGTCTTTACAGCTAGGACATCGGGCCGTCTATTCGCATTAGGCATCAGCAGCCAGACTCAATGTTTCTAACTTCAGCACATTTTGAAGCCCTACATGTATGTAGGTAGTGCTGTGAGGAAGACCAGACCTCAGCTCTGCAGAAACCCAGTTCTGACACTACATCTACGGGGAGGCGAGTGGGGAAGAGATGGGTGAGAGACAAGTCATCGCCACACAGACTCTTTCTTAAGAACAGACAATGTCATGAAGCGGGCTCTAGGACAAGCTAGTCAGTGTGGCATCTCTGAGTCCAGGGCGGCTTTCTATTAAAGCAGACACTAACGGAAAATGGAGTAAACCTGGGCATTGAACTTTTCAGATTTCTGAAAACTTGAAGTGCGTGGGGTTCACAACCCAAACAACAGATTACACTGATTCACCGCTGCAATCTGTTGTATGTGTCAGCCTTGCGATAATATCAATGACTGACAATTTGATTTGGTTTAGAAATATGTTAAAAGAGAAAACAAGAAAATGTTCACAGAAAACATTAGCAAAGTGTGCAGAATTTCATGACATTCAGAATGCTGCTTAGACACCTAAAGGACAGGCAATTGAAATATATACACATATACATACACTATTTATCAATAGTTTGCCTCTCCTTCATCCTAGCTGATCATCACTAGTTCTTACAGAAAAAGTCTACACTGGAGCCCCTCCCAGTCCTGGTTCCTCCTGGCACGCTCACAGGACCTCTCCCTGACTTCTATTTTCTGTTTTCTACAACCCTAGTTGCACAGCTGGTTTCCAAGACAGTATTTGTCGTGTAGACTGACCACTTCTCCACAGACAGAGACATAAAATAACTGTAAGCTGTGAGTTTGCACATAAACTCTCTTGGTTTTTCAAAATATTAAAAATATCCTTCAGTTTCCACAGCCGAAGTTTGAAGTACAGATTGTCCAAAAAAGGTACCTCCCAAGCAGCTGAGGGGAATTCCTCCCCTGTGGTCTCTGGTCACGCTGTACCAGGCCCCAGCCAAAAAGCATGACTAGGAGCCTAGCCAGCAGCCTACCTCCTCCTCCTCCTGTATATCTGCAGTGCCGTGTTCGAGAAATCGCTGTAACCCTGCTGCGGGAACGCATGAAGCGCCAGTACCACTGCAGACCAGCAGCAGAGAAGGTCTAATGTTCCCTCCGTCTCTTCTTTTGCCCTCACCTCACTCAACAGGGAAACCGAGTGCTTTCACACAATTTTCTTTGCCAAGTATTACAGGATAGGGCATTCAGCTAACACAGGAACACTGCCTTGTTCCTCCAGCTTCGTTAGGGACCCCCCAAAATCTTATTCCTTCCAGAGGACGTCTTAAAGCATGAAACAGATGGATCCTTCAACATGCGAGATTGTCCCAACGGTTTGACACGAGGAGAGGAGAAATAGAGAAAGTACCTTTTATCTTTCTTTGGCTTATTCAGGCTGAAAAGGCTTTAGCTCACTTAATACTGACTTCTTCATAAAAGCAGAAAACACGGTGCCAGTCCTTTCCTCTGAAATCTCTTACTCATCAAGGAGGGAAGTCGGAGACAAACCCAGAGAGAGAGAGAAACTGCAAATATGTCTCACCCAGCTCCAGCTATGCCAAGTGAAAAGCTGCTGGGCCCACACGTCTCCCAGCCTACGTCCAGCTGCTCCTCACCGCGGTTCTGCTGGAGACACCCACTCCCCCAGCCCTGCTGGGAGCACGGGCCACCGGCCTCCTCTCCAATCTGTTTCAATCACAAGTTTAAGTGACAGGCTGTGGCTCATTTGGCAAAAAATGGTTTCAGAAGGACTCCTAGAAACTACCCAGTCATGTGGTTGGTGGAGGTGGGAATGCAGCGAGAGTGGTGAAGAACAGCAGGTTGACCTTCTCAGCGAACACAGCCAAGGAGAAACTGGGTAACTGCCTTTCCACTCAGGGAAGATGGGGTACCCGCCGATGTGCATTCGAAAAACCTTAGTCCTGAAGGGAAGTTAAGTCTGCCCCAGATTCAGAGTTCAAACAGATCCATGTATTCTGCAGCTACAAACTGACAGCAAGAGATGCCAAAAGCAAAATCCGCATGAGACAGGAAAGGATTTAGGATTTTGTCTAAGCAGACACAGAGCTGCAGCTGCTCCTAGACCATAAAAATAATGTTGCGTTTTCAAGCCGCATGCTCCACATGATGAACCTGGGCAAAACCAGCAGATGGACGTTCCCAGTTACAGTCCCAGACACAATCCCTCGCTCACGCTCTGTGCTTTCCCCCAGCCTAGAAAGAGCTCTTAAATAGGGATGACACGAACTGGTATGACATAACTACACTGAACTTAAACAAGTGGTTGCTCTTCCATGTTTGTTCGTACCCGTCACTGTCCTCCTGAAATCTTCCTCCCGCTCTCCATCCTAACACGGTTCAGGAATGTTTGAGCAGCATATTCTGGCATAAAAGCTCCCACAGACTTTCATGCCCTAGTCTGTGGAATATTTATGTTAGCCTGTTTTAGGCTGTGTTTAGCTTGGTTAATATTTCTCCCACTTACATGGAACGATTCAAGGAAACCTTCAGCAATGTATAGATTGGTTCCGAACACATATATTCCTAGCTCTTCTTCCTCCATCAGCCCTCTGTCCACAGCAGTACCTACACTGTAGCAAATGCATTTGCATATTCCCATATACTCACTGCGTGTCTACATACTACACACAAGACGACAGGACAGAAAACTGTTGATTAATCAAAGATGAGTCACGCGATGTATTAAAACACACAAAAAAGACCAAATTTTGCCTGAGATATTGAAACTAGAAGACGAAGGTATTCTGATATTTGTAACAAACTTTTTTTTAGCAGCCTGCTGACTTAGACGTTTGGGCTTCAATTTGTACTTACACAACGTCTATTTTGCATCATTTTCGCACAAAGTATCATTCCACAGCAAGCTACAAACATAATAATTTTAGGCTTTAGAGTAAATTTGAATAACTTATTTAGGAAAAAAAATAGTATATTTCTAGAGCTTCTGTTTGTGAGATAATCAAAATAGTCAATTTTGATTTTCAGTAGGTTCCAAAATGCCATTAAAACCCAGATATATTTAGCGGAGTTTGTACATTGCCTCGTACAGAAGAAAATCCCAAGGCCTGAGTAGTATTATAAACCTTGGCAATCTTGCTGCTAGGTGTTCTCAGACGCTGCTAAAACTTGTTTCAAATTACTGTAATGTGTTTGGTCTTAATCAGATTTGATCCCAGGTCTGAAAAAGTTCAAAAATATTTCTATATCTCATACTGCCACCGGCCCCTGTAGTCCTGCACTTTGATATCATGTATTTTGTATTTCTCTACTTAATGCACAATGATAAATGAATACCTGCGGGATTTCCAGAATCTGTGAGCCATCCAATCCAGCAAATCATTTAAGCATGCAAATAGTTTCATACATTTCCTGACATTCCTGCAAATGAGAACAGAATCTGAGCTGTAGCATTAATACATCATACTCAAATTAAAGCTTAGCAATCCATGAGTTGTTCAGATTTGTATTCAAATAAGACAAACAAGTGTCAAATCCAGAGGGGGTCTTGAAGGTGACATTAAGTTTTACTTTTTTTTTTTTCCCCTGCATACTGTAAGTTTGGGTTCAAGGACTTTGCTTCAACACTCACTTAAGAATATCCAGCTTAAATTTGAATTGAAAAATCGTAAGGAACACTCTTCTTGCCCCATTTCCATTTTTGCAATTATCTTATTATATAAATATTAATTTCAGCAGTCAAACGCTTTAAGAAATGGTTTACATAAGCAGCTTTTTAGTTAATGCATTATCACTGTCGTTTTAAAACATTTATGCAGCTTGTTTATGTTACTTTGTTAATTTTATTGTAATTTAGTGTTAATTAATAGCTCTGTGGTTATAAAGTGTTTAATCGGTTACAACTCTTAATTATGCCACAGCATTGCTTAATAAAACAATACACTATTGGGATTAAATAAAATTAATTCATTTAATCTGCTATCCTCTTTTATGGGTAATTTACTGCACGATAAAAGCAGTCGTGAAATTGTTTTCATGGCAACCAGCCTAAAAAGACTTTGCCTATATTCTTTCTTACCTTACCTATAGAGAAAAACTGTCACTGATTTCAGTGGTTTTCTACAGATCAGCACGAGGGTCATAACTGCCTCAAAAATAGCAGTCAGTCATAGAAATTCAGTAATGGGGCGACCTTGTTTCTGAAGTACCGCTGAAAGAGAGGACCAGCGCGCTCGGCTCCGGTCAGCAGCTGTCCAGCCGAGAAGCCTGTCCCCAAGAGTGGCCAACGAACTTCCCCGAGCCAGAGGTCGTACCTTTGCCTGGTGAGGTCACGGGAGAACGTTTCCTCCACGAAGTTGTCAAATTGCACCTTGAACCCGCCGGAGCTTTTGCCATCTGCCACGCTCCGTGACGGCGAGGTCCACGCACTAACCACTAGATGGGAAAGCAATCCATTTGCTTGCTTTAAATCTGCCACTGGGTAACTTCATCTAATATATTCTAATCCTACTTCTTGTATTATGAGAAAGAATTAACAAATTGCCTGTAACCACCTTTCCTCACTCTGGAGCTTCTATCCCTCCACGAGGTCCCCGCCTCAGCTGCATCTCTCAGGCCGAACGGTCCAAATCCATTCAGTGTCTCCTCACAGGATGCCACTCCATCCAACTGCCCCTCTTTAGGCCTTTTTTAGTCCTATTAGTTATGCATAGCCATTTATTCTCTGTTTGGTATTGCCTAGCACTTGTCATGACCACATTAAATCTTAATTATTTCAGATCATTTCTTCATGTGTCAACAACATTTAAAATTATAATTCTGTCCTTGTTGAAATGCTTTCAAGTCTTTCTGAAGCTGCTGTGTCTACGCCTTTCCAATTCTAGTCTTTATGATAGCGCAAAAGTCAATGAAGAAAAAAATTAAACACGACAGTCTCATGTTTAATATTTGTCACAAGCTCACGACAGACTTGAAAGCACTCCCCTGTGTGCCAGCATGCATGCAAGACAATGGTTTCACATTCAACCATGACCACGTTACTGGTGACTTATCCTAGATTATAATTGCAATGTTCGCTTACGAGAACGGCACGTAGTAAACTTTTAAAAGAGCAAATTAACTTGAAACAAACTGCAATCCTTGCTCTGTCCCCATCTACTAAACCAGTTATTTATGCAACGGAATTTCCCTTGTCAGTCTTCTGGGACCTCTCCTGTCACCCGTCAGTCCCAGGTATGGGTCATGGATAACAGTTCAGAGACTGTTCTGGCCAGTTCTGCAGATGCTTTAGGGTGAATTTCATTAGTCTGGTGACCTGAATACAAATCAACTCTCTAATTATTTTTCCAAATCTATCTATTCCTCCTTGGACCCTTGCATTATTTCCTTGAATTAGTGAAGAAACTCTGATTATACTTCCAATGCTTCTCATGATGAGAGGAAGCATTTAATTAAATATTTGTAGAACATAATATTCAATACATCCTCTTCTGGAAAATGAATGCCATGCATTTTATTCTTACCTGTTAACAAAATTAAATTTAACAATACCTTAAGATAGATATTTTACTGAATGGAGTGTGAAAATATTCACAATCCAAGTCCCAAAGGTTGGTTCACCTCTTCTGACTCTGATCGGTTTATGCTAAATGGATGGGTATCATCTTTTATCACATCCCTCCGACAGACGGGCAGAGGTGGTGCAAACTGCCACAGATTTTGGAGGAAAAAAGTTAGAGAAAGGAACCATTCAGCTGTAAAGCCTAGCAGAAGGATTTTGAGATGGCTGAGCTGATATGACTTCTCAGCACCATCTCACGTATTTGTTTAGCAGTTGACAGGCTGATACCTTTGTCCTAATCTTGATTTTAGATTTCTCCCTCCCCACAAGGTATTTGCAGAGATCAAGTTTTATGCCTGAACCTAAGCACCTCAGTATAATTTGTCCCTTTACTAATTATTTACTTTTGCAGTCCACAGGGTTTTACTGCAGTGATGCCTTAACAGAATTGACACACCAATTCTGGAAAACGAAAGGCTGAAGATCACTCAACAACAACGAGGTTGGGACTGGCTTTACATGGAGGTCTCTAGGCCGTGCAACGTCTTTACATCCCAAATTACAGCATGTTTTATACTTGAGGCATTACTGAGATTAGTCTTTTCCCCTCAGCAATATTCTTTCTCCTAAACCTAATGGTTCTGGGTTTTTTTGTGTTTTCTGTAGAATGAGGATTAGTAACATCTTGCTTCTAAGCAGTAAGCTGTCACATGAGAGGGCAGGAAGCATGTTACCACAGGACAGCAAGTGATGTAATTGTATGAAATCTGCACCACAGTTCACGGGGGTTCCCCTGGAGCAATGAAACGACATGCTTCACCTATGTCTTTTTTGAACACAGGAAAAGGTTTGTGCAGAGTGGCCTGGAGCTGGCTGCTTCACCCTGACTCCTGCTGCCACTCAGTTCAGGCTAGGTTTCCTCCCAGCATCTCCATCCATGGCCTTAGAAACAACCCTTAATGTACTTGCTGGTGATTTTCAAAGGGGAGTGTGCCCCAGCCACTTCCATGCTTCCCACATCGTAGGCATAAAATGCCTCCACTGAAAAACAGTAGAGATGTCATGAGGGTGCCTTGTGATTGCTAATTAAGAGGGAGGAACACAGCTGGGTTCTGGGCTGGTTCCCATTGCCTTTGAAGCACAGGAGGAGGAGGAATGCCTAATGCTGCGGAAAAGGAAGGACAGCAGACTTGAACCTGAAAGGGGACCTCCCTGGTGACACTCAGCAGTGTGGAAAGAAACTCCCTACATGACTCAGGCAAACACAAATGCGTGAGAAAAATACGCTCTTCAAATAAAAGCTCTACCTAGTGCCTACATGTGCCTGGAGGGCGGCTCAGGGGAGACATAAATATTTGTGCAGCTCAGCTGCGACCTCCCATCTTGCTCCCGGACATCTTCTGGGGGTTTATGTATAGACCCACTCGGGCTATTACAACCCCCTAGGATCAAAACAAACAGCTAATTGCTCATTCAAGAAATTGATTGCCCACTAATGAACATGCTGGTGTGACATTTTAACTTACCGACTAGATACTGCTACAAGCACTTTGTCAAAAAAGTGCATCTTACCTCGTCTGGGGAACTTCATTGCTACAGTGCTTTCTTATTTAGCAGGTAATGCTAGGTCAAGACTTCGCACTAATATCTTCTAGTCCATATACATTGTATAGAACCATGCTTGTATTTTTGTCCTCAGTTGGTAGGTATTATATGTTTCACTACCTTCCTGATGGCTACATAACAACTAAAGGTTAAAAAGAGAATAGCTAGGGCATTAAGAGATTTTCTTTCGGTTACTCTCCTAATTTTTCCTTTATATTCAGCTGTTATAAACGTTTCATTTGACATAAAGGAACACAACTTGCTGCATTCAAGTGATACACGTAAATCTTGAAAGTCAGCTGTTGAAGCCGTTGAGTCTGAGCACTCCTGGCGTCACAACTCTGCCCTACAGGGCTATCTTCAACGTCTGCACATACCAGGGGTGAAACTGCTGATCAGGTCACAGCCGTCAGCCTGTTCCCCGCTCCCTGCCGTGCAAGGCTGCTACCTTTCATTACTCCTCCTCCTAGCACATACACACGCTGGTTAGAGCTCGTGGGATTAAGGATCACCTCCTTTCTTCTTCCCTAGAAAGCAAGAGGGAAAAACCTCAGAGCTCTCCATACTGCGCAGAAGGCAATGCCGCTCACAAGTCACAGAGCTCTGTCAAGAGGGGCAAAGGCGCTTCTACGCCTTCCTCAGTGTGGACTAGAAAGGCACATAAGTCCAAAAACCAGAAGACTACAGGGACGCAGCATGGTTTTAAAGGTCAAGAGAGAAAAAGGAAAGCAAAGCAATCAAACAAGGGAGCAAGGGAGTGCGGAGAAAAGACATGACACATGAAGAGCACAGCAGACGCTAGGGAGGAGTACACCACAAAGTAGGTGGTTTCCAAAGAATAACCTGACATTACACTCAAATGTGGCTACCCATTGACAGATCACTCATTTCCATCATGGTAATTATTCAGAAACGTTTATAGAACTTGCCATCATCACTAACAGCTACTTAAATTTGGGATGCACAGCAGAAGTTGCATAGTATTGTACCTGTCCTGTCCCTTATTTGGTACAAAATCAGTCATTTTTGCTGTGAAAATTCACATGTAAAAGCAAATCTTAAAAAGTAGCTTGCAAGTGTTTTAAGCTTCAAAAATCTGTTTCTGTAAAAGCCTAACGACAGTTCTCCATTTCTTCCTGTCATGGCTGCATGTTACAAGAAAAATAAAAGTCACAGCTCAAGCAAGGTAACAAGGTAATGTATGACTGAAGGGCTCCTGGCTGTCAGGAGGAGATCTCACAACTGAAAAGCAAGAGAAAAATAAGGCATAGTGAAAGGAAAATTATATCAGTATTGTTTAGTCTTTCCTTTCTAAAATTGCATGGTTACGCTGAAGTATTTAGACCTGTCTTAGGAACGCAGCCACCCACATGTTCTCCGATGCACGCAACATGCCACACTGTCTTCCAGAGACTGCCGAATGAAGTCTGTCAAGACAGAGAAAGCGTGCCTTCATTTCAAGGAGAATTTCCAGAAAACAAGATTCAAATAGCTTTAAGGTATCCTTACACAAAAAAAAAAAAAAAAAAAAGAGGCCACAAGAGTTTATGAAACGTCCCTCCTGTGTGCTGTGAGCGTGAAACTGCTTAAATGGCTCTGACAGCTGCAGAAGTTACCACTGCTGCAAGAGTCCCTCACCTGGAGGTTTCTTCCCTAACCTAGCAAAAGGGGTCAAATAAGAAATCCTCACCCATCTTCATGTAAAATACATCTCAGTGTGTCAGCTTTTAGTGACATGGCAGACTTCATACAGCTGCAGATAGAGACGACGGCTCTCTCTGGTAACCCCAGGTGGAAGACTGAAAATTGAACACCCAATAGACATTTTTGCTCTGATTGCCTGACAATGGCTGAAAGGCAGTTCAGACTAACAACCTATTTTACAACTTGTAAGTGTAATCCACTTGTATTTTCCCTCTCTCCATTTCCAGCAGGTGCTTGTGCCTGCAAAATATCAATCTGAGCTGTCACCTGCCTAGCTTAACACTACCAGTAAAAAATAAAATAATAATAAAAAAACATGCATTCCTCAAATATACCAACCTCATCCAAAGAGGTTTTTTATTTATTCATTTTGTTTTAAACACAGATACTAAAGGCGGCGACATCTCAGAGAGCTCCGCTTGGGACAGAGTTACGGACAGCATCAGAAGAGACCCAACATCCAACACGCAGTGTTTAGAAGAAGAGCGAATTGATTTTGTTCTACCAGCTTTGAAACTGCCTTCTGTAGCACCCAGAGAGAGCTTGCCCTTCAGGCAGGTTTTTACAGGCTCTCACAGCTTTACTTTGATTGCTGTTGTAGCCGAAATATATAGCTTTAGTACGAAGGGATTATCTGTTATCCTACCCTTTGGGAGAATGTCATACTGTGACAAAGACTTTTCTCTGCTTAATCTCTTAAATTTCACAAAACTAACAAAAGTACAGCACATCCAGCATTACATTTTTTTTTCCTAATGCCCCTTAGCCCCTTGAGGGCTAAACAATCATTGAATGGTACTTAACATCACCATATCTGATTCTTAATTCACTGATAAACTGAAGTTTGGTGACATTTTGGGGTTCATAATCTGAATTGCCTAGTGTCACGCTGCTCAATATGGCCTTTTTCTACCGTATTTCAGGGGAAAGAACAAAGTCAGAAGGGACTAGGTCACAGCCCTGGAAATAAAAAAAAACATTCTGCACTTCAGGATCAATTGATTTTGGAATCCTCCGTCAAACCTTACCCACAAGGGTTACCCCTCGGTATCAACAGACCCGTTTAATCCCTCGCTGTGATTTGGTATATTCTGTCCTGGCTCAGACGAATCTTCACTAGCAGCTACTTTTTCCTGAGAGACTCAATATCCTGCTAGTGAAAGGACATTATTCTGTTTGAACACAGATCATACAAACCAGAGTTCTTTAAAGAACAGAAGCAGGGGCAAACCCAGAGGGTTCATGCTGGGCTACATGGCCCATCCTCAGGCTAGTGGCACCTTCAAAGCCCAAGGGCACAAAGGAAAAGTCCAAAGTGCTGCTGCCAACTTTTGGTCATTTATCTTCACAGAGGTAACAAGTCCAAAGAAAGCAGGGAGCACAGGTCCCGGACCCTCCAGTGGGATACGGGTTTGTGGGAGTTGTTTTTGGCAGCCAAGAACCATCATATGCTGCCATCAAGAATTTTAATTTATTTCAAAGACAAGGACAACTGAAGACCTAAGGGTTGTAATATTGCATAATTAATTAGGGTTATATTAAATAAATCACTAAAAGTGAAAGCGAACAGAACTCTTCACCTCCCACTTCAGTTCACTTGCTCTTGGATTCCCATATGCATACAAACACGGGAGTTATGCCCCATTCGTGTTCTCTGACTACAAGAATATGCTGCAATGCAGAAGAGGCATTTGAGCAGTCACCACCAATTCTTCCCTTTTACCAGCAGCGCTTCCAGGGCAAAAAAAGCATGCATTCATTCACGGAAGGCGACTTCTTCATGCCCTCCCAGCAGTGCCAACTCACAAGCAAACAGCCTTATGCGCTAATAAGGATTATAAGGAGTAGAGTTTCTTCTTAAAGGAAACATAATACTCTGTGCCAAGTGCTTCCTTCTGAACACATTGTTTCTCCAAGCGCTAAGCTGAGGAGGCAATATGAAAGACTTCTTGAATGTTAAAATAGAGAATTGGAGAGAAAGAGGCAAACCAGCATTATGTAATGTAGTATCTGTAAGAATATCTTCATCGTGAACAGGTTCACTAGGTTACATATTTCTGTTGACCGAAAAATAGAGGGTCCCTTGGTGCCACTCTACAGCCAGGGTTAATCAAAAGAAAAGGCCATCTCACAACAGTCCCACCTATTCATAACATCCACAAATCTAGCCATCTTAAAGGAACAAACGCAGCAATTCTTACACGCACACAGCTCCACACTGAAGGCAGAATTCACCGCTACAGACATTACTGGGCAGCCCACAGGAAGAACAGCAAAGATCAGCTGTATGCTCAGTGCCGGCTTTGCTACTGCACAAAATCGCCTCCATACATATTCACCTTCCAATTTTGTTTTGCTTTCATTTTCAGCGGTTAAAAAGACCAAAGAAGAGAATCTTGCCAATAGCCCTTCTAACCCAGCACACTCTTAGACGAAATGTAAACCACAAATAGTACTGCTGAAGGGTGAAAGAGCATCTTGCCACGTCTGCAAAGATTTTTAAAATCAGAGAGACCTCAGACTACTGGCCAGAGGACACAATACAAACGAGGAGCCACTATCTGAATGTGCCTGGAGATCTCGACAGCGGAAAGACGGATGGGCAGTTGTGCTGGGGGATGCGGAGCTTATGTACCCTCTACCAAGCAGCCGAGCACCCTGTTTAATCACAGCCCAACTCAGGTCTCAGTCCTTCATCCTCACAGAGGTCCCCCTCGGCACAGTCTGTGCTTTTCTTACCTCTGATGAGGCCAGGAGAAGAATACTGAACCTGAACCACTGAATCAGAAGGGGATCCACGGGGGATAAACAGAAAGGACTTAGACCTGCTCACAGTATTCCAGTCTGATGAAGAAGAAAGAAATTGGGGAAATTATCCATTGACGTTACAAGACAAGGATTCTTATTTTTTTAAGATCATTACTGTGCCTTTTCTGCTTGTTTGCTTGTATTCTACAGAGCTAGTTGCACAAAGGAAATGTTTTTGTTTCACGGCATTTTTGTACTACTATTTCATTTGCAGTGTTTGCATGCCAAGCAGAGAAGCAATATAAACCGCTAGGCAAAAGAGGTCCGGTGGCTACCCGTCCCTACGCCAGAGAAACAGATGGATGCACCCAGCCAGATCATAAGTCTACTGTACCACTTCATAAATAATTTTCCCGAGGATTCATAATGCCTCTATGAATCTCATGAATGTTACGGGTTTTTGTAAAAAGTTACTTTCTTCCCATTTTGGTGGGTATGTAATCTGAGTGTTAAATTCTCTGATCTTCCCTGCTAGTAGAATGCCACAAATTAAGATTTTCGCCCTGCTACTAAATAAGGAGCAGGAGCAGAAACAACTTTTCCATTAATTCTGGTGGACGTCACATTAGTGTTGCTTGACGTCCAGTTTTGACCTTCTTGTTGATGCCAGCAACATCCTTAAAATACAAATGCATTTGTAGAGGTCAGTCTTGCAGTTCATCCATAAGAAGAGAAACTTGCCTCAACCTACAGCAAATGACAGAGGTCTACAAGAAAGTCATTGGATAGATTTTTCTCCCCTTCCTTTCTGCCCATTCATTACAGGATTTCATTCCAGAAAAGTAACTACCTTCATTGTTAATATGCCTGTTCTTTTCTAAATAAAATTCTATTTATTTTATAGTTAAATAATAGAAGCAGGAAAACATCTAGGAAAGGTAATGGCAAGTCCCAGTGGATAAAAGGATGAACAAGAGGAATTTTAACGAGAAAACTATACAAGAAAATTAGGGTTTTTTTAAAAATTCAAGAGTGAATATAAATTTGAAGCATAATAAAAACTGAATGCTTGTTTGAGTAAGAAGGAAAACCAATCAAAGAAAGCAATCATGTAGAAAACAATCCCTTCCAATGGTAATTACACCTCTATTCCAAACAGGCAGCCTGTGTTTGAGACTTTGTGCAAGCTAGATTTTTGTCTCAGCGTTATCATCTGCTCTCATTCAAAAATACAACCACTGCTCCAGTCAAATCATCAAACTGCTTTTGCCTCCATCTTGGAAATGCAGTTGAAGATGGAGAGAGGAATTACTTCTGAAAAATTATGCTGAATAAAGTATGAATATATGTGACAAACTCAGGCAGAGTTAGCTCAGAGAATGAATACGAAGGTCGCAGACTTTCCCTTCCTAGCTGGTTTGCCCATAACTCGATTCAAAACATGTTCAGAATGAATGCTCTACTTTTTTTTTGGTATGTAGCAATTAGATGTTCAGCAAAGCATATGTTTATCCTAATTCCATTCCTTTCATGCATCCCCCTTTAATTGATCTCATTTGTGTGCAGTGTGACTTTTCTGCTATCGCCGAGAAGTGTAATGTCTTCTTATGCCACGTTGGGGGAAACTGTTTTATGATCCAACTGTGCTAACTTACTTTCTTACAATGAATTCTTTATTGTTAGCAAACATGATGCTCACACTACTTAAAAGTTAAATAATATCTAGTATATTACATACAGTATATTATTATCTCTATATAAATACACAATATTTTTTCATATTTTTCCTTGGAAAAACAGATTCTCTGATGCCATCCCTATCTAAATTAAGAACTGGAGTACTATGACCCTTGTGTAGACTTTTTTCCTCTCCTCATAGCTAACAAAATAAATAATGAAATCAAATGCAGAGAAAAATATTTCATTAGCTGAATCAAAGAGTCTTCCCAGAAAAAATAACTAGATACGGTCATGTTAAGTTTCCCGTTGTCAAATCACTCACTAAGCCTGTGAACAGTCTTTCAGAACTCATTATCCTTTGCAGGACAAGAAGCAGTAGAATAAGAGAACATCAAAATACACACCTTTTGCCAGCTACACATGCATGCATACTTGCCTGCCTTAGCCATAAGCAACAAACGAAGAAACCCCTAACATCCAGTGTTAACATGTTTCTGTTCTTTTCTTTTTTTTTTTTCCCCCTTATTACAGCATTGAACAATGAAATACCACAACTGCTCTTCAGCAGGCTAAGGGGTGATAATTTAAGGACATTGACTATAATGTAAAAAATGTGGCTTTGACTGATGTAACAGTAAGTAGAATAGTCAAAAAGAAGGACAATTTTTCTGTGAAGTCCCTCTTTTGCCAAATCACAGTGTGACTCTAAGCCTTTGCTGCTGGCAAGGAATAATTATTTTAAAGCTACTGAGGTTTTGTAATAGCATTAATTTCCACGGACATTTGGGTGTCATATAGACATTTTAATTAAAAAAATGAAAATTACTTGAAAGTCTGGATGAGTTTGGTATTTTCATTCTAGAGACCACAGTTAAACATACTTGTTCATTCAATAAGAGGCATTTTTCTCCATCCTCTTATCATTCAGAAATGCTTGCCAGGATTTCAGTTCCACCTTTAGGTCCCTACAACCTCTCAGCACACGGCATCTGGGTGCCTTACACAAGCCCTTTGCCACTACTGCTCTCCCACCCTTTCTCCCATAAAAATCCAACCTCCCCTCTGTGCCACAGCACAAGTACTTCACTTTCCAAGTGAATCAGGCCCGGCCCTAGGGTGGGAACTTGGGGAACTTACTGCTTCCCTCCCTCAGATGCCAACGGGGCCCATGTTCCCTCATCCCCCGTCTCCTGTGGACGTGACCGACCTCGCTAACCTCGCTCAGTGTGCTCATGCGAATACCTGGTGTGCAGACACGCAGCAGGTGAACCCTATGGAACTACTGCATACGGCATCAGAACACATTTAATTAATACACCTAAGCAACACTTAAGTTATACGCTACCGCAAAGATGCACAATCAACATCGCAAAGATTAATTATTCAACTAATAAAGGCTGATATTTCTGCTGCCTTATCTGCAGCAAGGAATACTCCGTCCGGCTTGCCCACTTCCCCATCAGCAAGGAAATCTAATGCTTTAAATTGGCATGTTCATGATTAGTACATAAAACCTTTTAGGCTAAGGGTATATGTTATTCCTGTTTCCATTTGAAACAGAAAATCTAGATACACATTTACTAAGTCAAAGAGGTCTTGATGTAAAAGAACTTAAATCCCTTCCACATCTCAAATATAACAAAATAACATTATATGATTTTCTTTTTCTTTAAGTTATCATGTAGTGAAATTGGAAACCAAGCATACAGCGGGGATACCTCGGGGATTTTCACACTGCCTATTTGTTTTGTAATGGATGAATACATTATAGCCAGGAAGTAATTCAGGCTGCTTCTCCTCACTAATTCAGAGGAAAAAATACTCATTTTATTTTTCAGTGAAACAGAATACTCATTGCCCACATGCCATACAGAAGTAATTTTATGAAATGCCTATAACTGATGTTGAAGAAAGACACATACTGGCTTTCAAAATCCCGCAAACCACCGGAGCTGTGACCGGCTCAACAAATTTCACTGTAAATTTCCGCATTCTCAGAAGACAATGATTTGATCCTTGTTACGTCTATCTGCAGGCTGCCATAACTGGCAATTTGA
Source organism: Pelecanoides urinatrix (assembly GCA_013400755.1). Taxonomy (NCBI): domain Eukaryota; kingdom Metazoa; phylum Chordata; class Aves; order Procellariiformes; family Procellariidae; genus Pelecanoides; species Pelecanoides urinatrix. Next base: position 186,341 of record VZTQ01011535.1, read on the forward strand.
AATCACATTAATGAATAGTTTTAATTAAACCATGAAAAATACAACCACATTAAGTGTGCTGATATACCAAGCTGGAAACAGAGATGGATTCATACATAAAATGCTGCAAGGTATGATTGCATACGATGATTATTAAAGCTTACAAATCAGTTACAACTATAAAACCATCACTGAGAAAAATTGCAAGCCTAAACCAAACAAGTCGTTTCATTCTCATATCGTGAAAGCTCTTCTATTAATCTGGTTTTTATCAAGAACAACCTATCTTAAAGAGGCTGCACTGAAAAAATCACACTCAAAAAATCTAAAAATAGGTATTTGCTCTTTAACACAAACCTAAAAGGACCAAAAAAATCTTGAATAAAAATGTTTTTTTTCCTCTACGTAACAGTAATGTTATGTAGAAAACATGCAATTATGAAAAAACTTCAGAACCACAACCACAATGAAAAAATCCAAACAAGTGATACTGTGAATGTCATCACAAGGCCAAATGCTGGGGGAACAAATCCAAGCTGCCCATAGGAAATAACGCAGGTATCACGAAAGAAAAACAGGTAGCCTTCGTCACTGAAAAATGTGATTTCTGCAAGTGTCTTTCCTAGACAAAAAGAAATGTTATTAAACTGTCCCCTCCCTCTGCTTCTGTATTCCTTTTACCACAGACACATATGAGTATCAAACTCAAGCGTGCTCGCATGACTTTTCCTCGGTGGACACGAAAATGTGCATCACGTGCTCAACTAACCTTCACGTGAGTGATTCTGTTCCACTCCTTTCAAGACTAATGAAAGTAAAAAATTCCTCTTTTCTGCTCTCACAACTCACCCTTACAAGCTTTCTACACGACACGGGTACCTCTCTCGTTGAACCACGCCAACTCAGGGGAGAATAAAATGAACTTCTAGAGGGGAACAATAATCTTGGCTCGTTCAGGTGCAGTGGACTACGCTAAAGTACATGAGCAGACTGCACCTGTATCTGCCCGCTTGAGGCTTCCATTTTTCAAGGTACTCTAAAAATGTAAATACTGTCCGATGTATGAAGGACGGCGGCAACCATGGTGTCACCACAGTGATTCCTTGCCACTTCTCTTTCCCCAGTTTGTTTCCCCAGCCATGCTTCTGTGTCCCTTTGAAGTAGTGACAACCGAAGTACTGTTTCAGCAGCACAAAAGCAACTCTGTTCCCCCATGCACCACCAAGGGCTTCTGTATTTATCTTGGTTTGCCAAATTCCCCAGGTTCCCTCTTCAAGACAAGCCTCCTGCATTATTGCAATTTCCTCAGTATTTTTACAAAGCTGCTTTGGAACCTACCAAAAACTGTATGTAACTCAGGGTTTGTTTTTTAAACTCAGCACTCCTAACACTCACCTTCTCACCTTGGCATAAGGCCTAGCAGAATTTAAATTATTTGTTTATACAGCACTGAACATTTTCCATATTTCTTCAAATGATGAGCCAAACTGAGACACAGCATCTGAATGTTGTATTAGTTTGTAAAGTGGAGATGCAGAACAAACCTCCCCAAACCAAAACAATAACTTAACAGTGAGATAAAAACAAGCCCATACCCAATTACAACTTTGAAGTACGATCCTGCATAAACAGCATGAGCCTTGAAATGGGAAAAACTGCCATGCAAATTGTACCAGCTGGCAAGAAGTGTTCTTTACAAAGGTGTAACATTCTGATACTGTGACTTTCTGGTAAAAAAACCCAAACCCAAACAAACCCAAGCTACTCTACAGCAGTGTGAGCCTTATAATTCAAATTAGAGTTCAGTTTTAAAATATTTGACATAGGTATAACACAAACAATAGTGTTGCTGTAAACTTACAGATGCAACTTCATGCCCTTCTTCCCCTGCACAATCACACAGCATTAGATTCAATGTCACCACCTTGTACCAATGCAGGGGCAGCTTGGGTGGGAGAATATTAGCGAGATAGATGGAAAGAAAAACATAACTCACATTCAGGCAAATGTGACAACTTTACATTTCTAATGGCTACTCTCTATTAGGCTTGATGTGTCTCTCTGGAGTAAGAGGGAATACCCACTACCGCTGTCCTCGCCGCTGTTCTGAGGGAAGCCTTAGACAAGTGCCGCTGTCTCCAGGCCGGCTGCTGTTCTCAGGCTCCGGTTGAGCCTCCTGCAGCTGAGCCGCCAGCGAGCCCAGGACGGTGCTGCTCTGCCGGCGCAGAACAGAGTTGTACGCTTGCCGTTGAATCGGCGTGATCACATCACCCACTTCCTGGGAAAACCTGTAACCGAGCTTCAACTTACCTCTTCTGTCCCACTTATCATGCAAGAAAAGATGTGATTTTCAGTAGAAGAACTGGTTTCTGCATATGCAAGACGACTTGTGTCAGAAAGGTGCAATCTAAAAACTTTTCTGATTGGGGAAATTTTCCTATATTTGTTTTTAAGATGGAAGTGCCGTTTTCTCAGCCTGATGATATCTAACAGCCTTCTACTATCAAAAACGTAGACTTATTTTTAAGTCTCAATAGTTCAAAACACCCTATTTGCTTCTGACTGAATTTACGGGTATGTTTTCCAAGCAGCATGTGGGAAGTAAACACACCAACTGATTATTAAGTAACAGAATTTGTATAATATAACCTTTGGATGTATACCCTTATGGCACTCCAAATCATTTCTCCATGGGCTTAAACATAGTTTGTGTGGGAAGAAGCCTCACCCACCCTCTAGGGTTAACACTGCACTGTTAACAATAGTAATAATAACGTGATTTACACTTAAATAATTCCTATATGAAGGAAAGAGAGCATATTTTAAATTTAAAAAATAAGAATTTGTCCAGGGAAATGACCTACAATCCAGAAACCTGGGAAGCACTATTTTGCAATGGTGCTCCAAGCTGCAATGCTTTGCACCTAATCTTTCAAAACACAGGAGAATAATATACCGACAAAGGTATCCATGACTAGCAAAAATGATGTGAAAGAGGTCATAAGTGTAAGGATTCAGCTTAGTACCAATATCGCTGTATATTTTGATGAATGATGCTCGTGCATTAAGCACGTTTTATGTGAGGAAACTATTTGGGTAAATTAGTCGGTATCAGGATGACCGTGAACTGGCACCCACTGTGGCACGGAGAAAGGCAGACGTAATCCTAGCACGTATGATGAAAAGATATAAAGAGAAATCACATCGTACTGGCTACACACACTCAGAAACACTGCACTTGTATTGGAAGAGGTATACAGGAGGCTATCGAAAAGATGGGGAAAAATGCACCTCTATGATAAGAGTACCAGCCCTGGATACGGCTGCCGGCTATAAATATTCCTGGACTCAACAGCACAGAAGAGGAGATGCTACTCAAGCTCAACTTCCCTGTTTATGTCACACAGTAACAAACGGCTATAAAGCAGGAATGATTCCACTGAAGCTGGAAATGAAAAAGCTAACCCCTTTGGGCTAAATTTACAGCTACTAGAGGGAAAGATTTCAGAAACTGGGAGCGAAAGGAAAAAACAAACAAGTTTAAGACACACCATGGTAATTTTATGAATGACAGACCCAAGCAGTCTCCCACCACCCTGTTTGCACAGGTTGTGGGCATCCTTTGAAACTGTTTTTCTCCCCTTCAGGTGCTGGAGCAGGAGAGGAGCTTTCATTGCTGAATCTGCAAAGATAATGCTATCTGCTCTGCTGCTTGGAAACAGGCTGAGGTCAGACATTAATTCTATATACACTCAACACCAACAATATCACATAAATCTTTATGCCCAGGGCTGACCTCAATTTAATTCTCATCAGTACCCTAAGAGTGAAAATAAGTAATACCAGCACCTACCTAGTCCCAGGATCCCTAGATTTCCTTTTGCACTTTTGTACTTTTTCTGCACCCAACTTCCTCTGTGCGTGCAAGAGTCTTTACCGATGGGAACCAAAATAACGTGTAAGAGCTGGGGTAAAAATAAGAAGATGAAAGGGGAAGACAGCAGGATCTATAAGTAAGTATAGCGGCTATAATATGTATCGTAGCGACTACTCACGGTCTTAAGAGAGAGGTATGTTTACAAACATTTGTTTCCACAAAGGTAGATTATAGAACGCAATTTGAATGGTTTCACATCTGCCTCAAAGATTTGTACAGAAGAAACTTCAGAAGATAAGGGTACATCATTCTGCAAATGAAACTGCTATCCAAAGTCACATTACTGCTGTTCATTCTCCCCTGCAGAAATGAACACATAACTCACTCACAGTGCTTGACTCCTAGAGAGGAACACTGTAAAATTTTCAATATCTCACAGGGCAAATGTCTGCATGGGCAAGATAGTGTGGAATTATGGTATACATGGACCTTAAGCAACCTTCCCGTTGATGATATTTAATTACCTGCCACACAACTATGGCCATCCCAACAGTAAAAATGCTTTGATCTGCTGAACTTCAAGTGGACAGAGGTCAGTTAGGATCTTTGCAAAGACATGAGGAGCAAGCCTCCTTAGACAGCAAATGCTTTACAGCCCGCAAAAACATTAAATATATTTAACTATTACAACTTAATAGCTATGAAGCAATGGGTTTCCAACCAGTTAATGCATTCAATCGTTCCTCCTTCAACCATTTCAGGTTTGGACAGCTACTCTTATTAGGTGTTATTTCAGGGAGGACAAACGCATATGCACAAAAATCTTGACATTAAAACCAGTATTTCACAGCTGACTCCTAAGAGAGTTGGGAGGTAATTACTTTCAGAAGATGATGTCTTAGATAATGTTTGTTCATTCATTTTCAGCCCTGCTGCTTTACAGCAATGCTCTAACTCTTTCAATTGCAAGACATCTCAACCCGAAACCCCAGTGCCAGGAGGGATCTGAGGTGAACTGGTGGCAGGGCTGACACTGAGCCCCCTTCCCCTCTCGGGATTCTCAGCCCCACAGGGGTTGAGGATTTGAGGGCGAGGGGAGGAGCTGCCCGCCGTGCCGCAAGCTCTCCGCGCTGCACGCAGTTCTGTTCACACAATCCCATGGGCGCTCAGGGATCTCTGCTGCACTTCAAGCTGGTTTTATGATGAAAGAAGAGGAATTGCAGCAATTATGACCTACTGCAACATTTCAACCAAGCTAAGGAGAGATCACACGGCACAGATATAAAACCAAGAACCTCCCCAAAAATCATATTGCGACAGATATACTGAAACTGAAAGAGGAAGTTCTGGAGGTCAAAAGGCACACAAATGAACCACTAAAGTAAAAGCATCCTTAATTTTATAATGCTATCTGTTGAGTGGTCTTAAAATCCCATGAAATCTATGAATAATTCCATAATGCAATGAAAGACCAAGAGGATGTGTGCATAAGGCCCTTACATCTTCATCTTTTTTCTCTTTGTGCACACTCACAGGTAGTCACAATCAGCTTTACAAAAGTTTTCAGATTAGCAAGGACTGCAAAACAAGGTTCCGCTTTCTACTTTCTTTTATGTATTTTCAAGTAAGGTGTTGAAAATAGAGGTAATTAGAACGAAAAGCATGTACTTGTGGGACATTTTTATTAAAATACATGTTAGTGAGTTTACACAAGGTGTTTCCACTGTATCGAGAAGCATCTAAGACTATTGTGTGTATTAGTCAATGATTGCACTGCAATTGTTATGTATGTATTTATATATCCATGACACAAAACAAGACTACATGAATGTGAAAATTACGTCTTTTCTCACAGCACTTAATTTCCAGCAAATTAAACGTGGCACTACCGATAACCTACATAATGAGTAAACTTGATGTGAAATAATTCAGGGTTTTCACAGCCTTTGGGAACAATTATGTTAAATATATGGTGATTTAAGTGACTGAGTTTCTCCAAACATATCTTCACAACCCCTTCCCCACCTTCTGGCCTCCAAGTCTTCTGCTACCGGCCTTGGTCACATACAAAAACTTGCTTGCTCGTTCTGGCAACTGAAAGCCTCACCACATTTCCTGCAGAGAGGTATTGCTGACTGCAGGAAGCTATTATGATTTCTCCATTAAGGAACTCTGGAAAATAAGCTTGCAGTGAGCAGAAGGCAGGGTAACTGCACGTTAACGCAATGCTGTCACACTTTTTTGTGTGTTTGGCTGTAAGGAAGAGCCATTGGACACCAGCACTATATCCTAAAGTCCTTCCTCTGCCGCCTCTTTCCCTGCAGCAACCCATTCATTTACCTTAGGATTGGAAAAGGGAGAGTTAGAGATTTCATTCCTATCCTTGCTGTGGCATTATATCTTCTTTTGTGACCTCAGTAGAGGACTGAAGAAGTTCTGAATCGGGGACTAACTTACCTAAGTAACCTTCACGTTCCTTCTCAGCTCATGAAGATTAATCTGTGTCTTTGGGTTTGTGGCGGGGTTACTTTTTTCTTCCAGCAGACACAGCAAAGAAGCTTCTTGAAATTTCCACATCACCTTCACCATTGCTAAAAAAACAGGATTGGCGTTTCTCTGGCTGCTGGAGTCAGAGACTGATGTCAAACAAAGATTCAACATCTTGTGGGTTTCAACCGATAGCCCAGTAGTTTGAATAACTTCTGAGGTTACGATGCAGTGTACGTGATGAGTGGAATTAGCCACAAAGCGCGGTGACTGCTCCCTGGGTATATTCAGATTTTCTCTCAGTTGGAAGAAGGCAGTTAGAGAGATAGTAAACACAGTAAACTACCACAACAAACTGCCTCTCCGACACGCGCTGCCTTGCATACCAACCCAACCTTGACAGAGAGGTTGAGGGACCACTGTCACTTCTCTGCTGCAATACTGATGCGATTCCTCTGGTCCCAGGGGTTCACGAAGGCAGGCTTTTCACAGGCGTGCAAAACACGTCTGTCATTACACCCTGCCGACGCTGATTCTGCTCACCCTGGGGGAATGACAGGCGTGCAAAACACGTCTGTCATTACACCCTGCCGACGCTGATTCTGCTCACCCTGGGGGAATGTAAGAACGGTGGGGCCAGTTATCTTTACCATGTGGTTCAAAAGCCAGGGATAAATCGCTTCCACCTTTAAATTGCCCTGGATTACACTTTTTAGGGATGCACAGAAATTTGGCACTGCTTTTCCCAAAGTAGGATTTGTTAGTAATCTGCTATCTGCATCTAGAAAGAGCCTGAAATCTTAACACATCCTTTGGGCAAAAAAAGAAATCACCTCCTGTTCCCCCTTGCTCTCAAGCTCATTTTCCATTTTGAAGTGCCGCAAGCTTGGATCTCGGCAGTAAGCCCATCTAGTCAGCAGGGGATTTCTGGTGGTAGCAAAAGTACTGATGGCTGACAAAGCTGCCGGTTTGCTAAGAGTAATGAATCCATACTGCTCGCCAGCCATGATATTCCATCAGCTTTTTCTAACCCATTTCAGCCCATTAAGTCCTGTTCATTTTTTGACTAGAATTTTGCAGTAAGAATCTTTCCTTCCTATTGCGTGTTACAGGCATTAGATCATTCCTAACCTGTTTTCAGATACCACTGGCAGCGCCGGGCTTCCAGATAGCCACTCCTGGAAGTTTGCAAGGGCAGCTAGCTGCCGGTTTCTCCAGTTACTCTCTACAATTACGTGCCATCGTATGAGAGTGAGCAATGAGATGCCATTCCGGGGCCCTACAGGTTTGCCTACGACGAGAAGGTTTCAAAAGTAGGTAGCTTTGAGTTTTGGATTCCTCACTGAACAGATAGATAAGCAGACAACAAGCATTAACCAGACATGAAATTAGAGATGCAATTTAGGAAAAATATCTAGAAATGAAGATGCTCTGTGTAAGGTGATGAAATGGGTGTCAGGCCAGGTGATGAAGAATATTTATTTGCACACAGCTGACTTCCAGGACTGCTGTTCAGAAGAAGGCACGTGGAGCTTTGGCCAGCAACGCAAATTTGCACCCAGTTCGATGGACAATCTGCCTTTAGTGCTGAATGCTAAACACAGTTTAGATAGAGGCACTACCACTGAGCAACTTCATATACGCTCTACATTACAGCAGCAGTAAAACATTAATAAATGCAACTTTTGGAATCACACATTAAAAAGTGGTTATATACTAATCTAGAACTATAGCTGTGAAAAATAACCAAATAAAACAGTATTCTTAATATTCCTCTTTCCTACTTCTAGAACTGAACTCCCATCAACCTTCAGTTTAGCAATTACTGAACAACATTGAACAAAGCCAAATAAAGCATTCCAGGTTTTCACAGCATCTGCAATTGTTTGCGTAGATACTATTCAATCAGTAACAGTTGTTGTTCTACACCTCAACTTCTTTTAGTATAGAGAAATCATCATCACCAAATAGATGAAATTAGTCTTTGACCTAATAATCCTGATCTTTATTAAACAGTATTAATACCACATATTAAAGTGACTGACTGGGCCATACTGAAAGAAATGCAAATAGGCACCCACGTTCCCAGATGACCTAGAGTGTTTCAGGGTCACGGTTTCAATGTAATTGAACGTGGAGCCATATCACCTATTTAAATATATCAGTGATTACTATCAAGTAGGATTAATTCTATAACCTATCAATCTCTAATGATAGAACATATTTTTCACTAAGTAATTCTCACAGAGTTACTACTTTTCTCCAAAATTAAGGCATATTTCAAGATCATGTTATTACAATATACAAAACTGCAGTTTGAGACAGGTGAATACCAATGATCTGGGGAGAGTCTAGTCACAGTGAACACAATTCGACCGAAACTTTTAACTTCTCACATTTTATTTTACTGAAAATATACGGCATAGAGCTTTTTATTGAATACTATAATAAAAGCAGTACAATACTAAGTAAAAGCACTTATATAAAAAGACTACTAGATCCTTTCTTTTAAGGCCTCCTTAGCTGGCAGCTGTTCTCCAGCTCTACCTCCGAAGAGCCAGCTAGAGACTGCTGTCTTGCAAGGAAACTTGCAAGGAAACACCGGGTTTCCTGCAGTACTGGTGTAAAACAGCATCCCTCTAGAACTTGGACGCGCTTACGCAAAGTTTATTCACAGTCCAAATCCCGACCGTAACTTTTCATTTTTATAACCCTGCCCTATAACATCAGGACTGGCACATCAGTGACAGAGAGACACAGGGGATTTTGATGATACTGGTTCAGGTATTGCTGTACTGTACAAAAACAAAAGTTCTAGTAAATTCAAAGTAAATGGCAGAAGAAAGAGGAACAGATAGCCAGAAAAGCAGCCTGCCACATTACACTCCTTGGTCATGGATACAAAAGTGCCATGGACAAGTTAACTCAGTGCAGACTTCTACTGAAGTCAGGAAGCTCAATGCACACCTCTGTGACACGACAGCATGCTTTTCTTACAGCAGGCTGGTGAAACCTTCTAAAGCTGCTGCAATTACATGAATCGGTAGAAAAAAGGGAGTTAAGAAATACCTCAGGACCCCAGTGATGGGAGTTCACACCAGTGTAGGGAAGTAACCCCAGTTACTTCAGATGCAAGTGTGTCCTCAGAGAGGAGGTGATTGCTTCTAGTCCCAAGTGCAAACCATCAGCAGCAGCACCTCCTTCCCCATCTGGCCTGACAAACAACCCACAGAACATGCTGCAGTAAAGAAACTCACCTTTTTGTGGTATTTGGTGGTGACTTCTTGCAGAGCCAGTTACAGTAATATCTCCCCTTCACAGGGAAATATACGTAAGTGACTCTGTTAGAGTGTGTACATACGAGGCGCTCTCAGGTTCTGAGTTGGATTTTCAAGTTACCGCTGCTATACCCGATGCTGTTTAGCCAGTCGTTTCTCTACAATCCATCCTGCTGGAGACTTTGGAGTCACTGAGCCTCTTTATTTTTCCTCCACTCCGTGGAAAAGACTCAAGGTATCTTCTGTTCTCTGTAGGTTGGTCCTTACTTAATATTCAGAGAATCACTGAATAACTGAGGTTTGATGAGACCTGGAGATCATCTCCACCTCTTAGACAGTGGAAAACCACCAGAAAACTATGTTGTACGTTTTGCCCATCTGTTTTTGTTACAGACATGCATATACATTGCTTTGCAAGCAGAGAAGGTAAAAAGAGTGATCATAATCTATTTCTGCAGGTGTTGTTTTAACAATGGTGCCTGTAAAGTGAGGCAATGTCTTTTAAATGAACGTTTCAGCAGGTGATGATCTCCATTCTGAATGATCATAGTTTAGTGGTTCCAAAGAGCTTTCCGAATTTGACTGTTTGGCTGTTGAATTCTGACATTTTCCACATAACCATTAGATTGCAACTACCCTGGCTGCTATATAATGTGCCTAAAATTATATTCTTCAGCAAAACTCACACCAAACAGTCTTACTACGTGTCATTAACATACTTTGTATGTCATTCCTAGCTGTACACACGTTCTCTGTGAGATCACATGTAAAATTGATCACATCCCTCAGTAAAATTATTTCTGGATAGCTGGAATAAGAACCAAGAAACCATATTTAAGTTTTTATACTATACATTAATCTACACCAAGCACAGACAGACTGATCCTCTACCATTGCTGAATTCTCACCACTGACAGTTTTGTTTGGCAGTCTCAGAAGATTTACATATTTTCTTCAGCAAGTACATCAAACATGACCTTTGTTTCAGCTTCACAGGCTCCTGTCCTTCCAAAATAGTACTTTTCTCAAGAACTAAACCTGGGTGGCCCAGGGCACTTCCCAGCTCCCAGGTGCACACAGGGAGCTACAGGGGCTCGGAAAGTCTCGCCAGGCTACGTCATCAAGGGACCAGGAATGCGGGGAACACCATGAAGTTTAGACAGTGTATCTTAGCATCGACAAGTACTCCATGTCTAAAGAGAGCCTCACTACTCTTTTATTCTTGCTCAATAACTGCAATATAAATTAACTTGCATATTTGCTCCTTCTTGCCAGCAACAATTGCCTTCCCACAGAGACAGAATTCTCACTTAGAACTTTCCAAATGCTTGTCTCTCCACACATTTCTGGAGCGCTCGAGCAGTAACATGCTCCGTGGCTGTCTGCCCTTCATCCATCCTTTCTATTCCTGTCTCGACCTGCACTGCTCTTCTTTCTGCTGTGAGCCCTGGCCCCACGCAGGGTATTGAAATGGCAACCATCAACAACTCCAAACTGCAGTAGATACACAAACCCAGAGCCGATAAGGGAAGGCAGTGGGTCTGAAACTCTCCCTCAGATCGAATGACAAAAGCCAAAAGCCGCCTGGATTTTAACTCTCAGCCCCAGCGCACGGCTCAAGTGCTCCAGCACTGAAGGACACCTTCCTGCTGTCCCGGGAGGGGCTGAGAAGGGCAGGAAGAAAAAGACCAGGGACAGCCTGAGCTTCCCTCGCAACAACGGTGGTTTCTGCCACAACCCATCCATCTTCCCCTTTTGTCAGCCAAGCGCTTCGAGAAGTGTTCCCATGCTCCATTAAGCCAGATAGAATCAGCCTGGAATTGACCCGCTAATGCAAAGAAATCATATTACTCTAAAAGGTACAATTTGTTACAGGATTGTACGCAGGCCAGCAAACCGTCCGGTATAAGAAGAATTACACCCCAGCTAATCAACTATGCCCACTTGTTGAATGGGCTCCCTCTAGGCTGTGACACAGTGAGCACAGGAAAATAAAATGATGCCATAAGATACCAGCAGCTCTCAGTACATTTGTACATGTAGAAGCACGAGGTCGTTAGGACAGTTTAAATAGCGCATACTGGCAGTCAGCACATAATTGCGTGAATGTGTGAAACTGAACTTTTGGACTCTCAAGCAGAAGCCCTTTACTTGCTATCTGTATCAATAAGGGCTGGTAAAGTTTGATAACACCTGGATTAAACAAAACTGACATGTCCTGAATCCTCCTACTCATAAAGAGGGGTGAGATGGAACCACAAATTAGGAAGCTGATCCGGTGTGCTTTACACATAGCCTGTCTAGGTTGGGAAAACTAGGGCTTTGGGGCCTGGAAAGAAGGTGGCACTCATCCTGGCTGGAGGAAAGATGCTGGCAGTGCAGGAAGACCCTTGAAATGGAGGAGAGATACATGTCGACACACGTCGCGGGATGCCCAGGGACCTTGGCTGGAAATGCTCAAGCCTGGTAACCGAGCAGCTGCAGAGCATGAACAAACAGGACTTTCTGCCCAACCTTCTCAGCCAGCAGTGATCTACCTGATGAGAAGGAAAGTCAAGAGCTAATAAATGTGATGCTGGGCTGAGGGTGGCTTGCAGGGGTGAGTGTATGAGATAATCAAGTAGGGTTGATTATCAAAAATCAAAAGCCCTAATCTCACTAGGTTCTTAAATAAACCACAGTATCCAGATACCTTACGGGCTGCTGTTTAACATGCGACGTGTCCCAATGCAGATTTGTTCCTCCTTGCCACTCCACACCAGCACCATAAGCCCGATAACTCTCCTACAGTTAGGAGATAAAGAAGGGATAAGCTACCATTTGACAGCGAAGAGGAGCCACCCGCTCAGACTGACCCTTACTCCAGCACTACCTGCAGCAGCGCGATTCCCAGGGATGCACGAGGGAGAAGGCATCGCTCCTGAATCCTTTGCCTGCAGTGAAGGCCTCCTCCTTTTCCACCCTAACAGACCAGCTTTTCTGCTTTCGGAGTCTCCTCCAAATGGCACCTGGTGCCCTGGGCACTTTTGGTCACTGCATCCTCACCTCAACAGAGCACATGACATAAGAGTCATGCTGTATTTATACACCTTTGTTTTCCCAGATTTTTCTAGCAAAAGGTATCTGCCCCTCTCTTTGCATTATTTAACATATTGAGCTGAAGATCCTGTATGGTGATACATACACCTTATATTTAAATGGCTAACAGGTACCTCCACAATAAGAACTTTCCATGTTTATTGCCGACCATCAACCAAATATCTATCTATCTATCTATCTATCTATCTATATATGATTTCCATCTAATGCATATGAAGTGTTTCTAACGCTTGGGTTCAGCCCTGTCTGTTATTAGCATGTTAAACAGCCACTGCTCTCTTCCAGCTTTTATCTACCTTTACATTTTTATTTTCCCTACAGCATGTAAATGAGACTGATGCAAAGACTGCCTGGGGACGCTGCACCCTGGGGTTGTCTGAAATGCCTGCTCACTCTATCAGCTGCACAGCAACAGGGGAAACAAATAATCAACAACTGCAACATTTAACTAACATTTATACAGATATATTCACAGACACGTTTTTGTTTAGGTAACTAAAAAAAGAGGACATTACTGGGAAACTGATCAAGAATGGAGGTCACGGCTGTAGTCAGTTTTACATAAAGCTTTAAAACTAATTATTGTAAGTAACTGGGGAAGGAGACAAATTGGGATAAGCTTCATAAAAAATTGAAGACATGAAAAAAATTTTTGCACACAAAAGACCAACTATTATTATTTGTCATTGGTTCAGCACTACAGAAACCCAAACGTCATTATTTATAAACAAATATTTTGCTTAGCAAAGTCATATACGATGCAGTAAATTATAACAACCTCTCAAAACTGTAATTTCAACTCTTGTCTTGGAGTACATTGTAACAAGACAAAACTACCCTGTCAGGATAATGCTCATGTAGCTTTTAAAGAACCAGTATAACAGCCTAGAGAAACAAGAGTTTAACTCAAAGTTAGTTACAACTTTTACCAAGACTTATCAGAATCAGCAACTCTTCCAAATGAAAAACAAGTAATAATCAAGTTTATCAATCAAAAAAACCCCCAAACTCCAAAAAACCCTATTCCCCCCCCCAATCGAAAAAAGAAAAACCATTGGCATTGCCCATTTCAACTTCAAGACAGCAAAATCTAAGCTCAAGTGGCAGAAACTGTCAATAAACAAACTCATAACTGTAAGTTACAGCCATTTCAGCTTTACTTATTTAGAGAATATTCATCTTCAAGAAGCCACACTAGACAGACACTATTTCCCATTCCACTCCAAACCAATTCTCACATCTTCTCTTCTCCTGGATGTACTAGGATAGAAAAATGGGAATGTTGAAAAGGCTGATTTATAGAAACATGAGGATTTTAAAAATCTACTAAGCTTCGTACTTGTTATTAGTTTCAAATATAGCATCTCTGTATAAAAGTGCTAGCCACAGGAAAAAGAAAACATTTACAGAAACCATAAAATATAAATTTGTCTTTTATTACATCCATCTTAAATTTGCCTACTTTATTTATGTTTTGTGTTTTTCCCCAACCCATTGGCAGGTTGCAGTGTCCTTACTCTTTCTTGTGTTCAGGAAGACTGACAAAGTTAGCAGGGGGGTTTTGCAAAAAAAGAGTTTAAGAGGAAAGTGTAAAGCACACTAATGAGATTAGCAGGCTCTGTGTGGTCTACAATACTACGGCACAAAAGACTGCGACAAAGCCAATTGCTGCAAAAGGAACATAAAATTTGACTGTTTTTGTGAAATACTTCTATGCACGGAAACAAAACATGCAGCAGTCCAAAAGCTGCTCTTTATACATGACAATGCTGTCAAGTGCTGTTCAGTGGCAGCTTCAGGAATGCAGTTTGAGTCTTGACCCCATCTCACCTGGGCTGCTAAGGTTGGAGTGTCTCACATTCTGCCTAAGGGCAAAGTACAAAATCAGAGGATCAGAAAGAAGAGGAGTATTTGCGTCCAACCTTACACCTAACACGAAAGATAACTTTCTCTTAAACTGGTTGTGTTAACATAGCAAGGTGTTTAACACAAGGTTGTGTTAACGTAACATTGTAACTGTTAACATAACATTGTGTTAAACTAACAGGGAAGACAACTTACTCTTAAAGTGACTGTAAGGTAAAAAAATATTATGGCTAGAAATGAGTGGCCTACTTTATTCCTTTTGTAGATTTTGCTATTCAACTCTATCCTTCCTTGACAATATGCCACCTTGCTGCCTCACTTACAGGTGCTTATTGCAATCTCACATTTGTTCTAATTCAAATTCCCCTCACTTCTAAAAAACCTAAATCGTTCTAACAAAGATACATAGATTTAATTAAATAAATCAGTAATATTTTTGAAGCATCAATGAACACAGAACTCACCAAAGTATTTTCTCTATTCAGAAGGCCACAAGAAATTTCACTTTTCCATTAAACGAAACAAACAAACAAACAAATCTATTATTCATTTGTGTTTCCTGTACAGAACCTTACTGAAACTTTGATCAAAATCGATCTTTATTATTTCTAAATGCAAAATGAAGGCAGAATATGAGCCTGGGGTGACATCCATGTCCCACACACCTTCTTTGTTTGGGGCACTTCAGAAATCTCTCATCTCTTCTTGGAGTTTCAACTCGTTACAAGTTAATATTAGAACATTTTTAGCTGAGTTGTTATTCCACAGGGCGAGCCTGTGGACCTCACCATCTTCTCTTATCTGCAGGGTCTCCGTGACCTCCCTCAGGCGCAGGCGGGGCAATGGACTGCTGCTGTCAGGATGAGCGATACGCTCCCGGCATGATTTCAACGCCTGCTGAGAACAGGTCAGAAGAGAAACCCAGCCACACGCTCACAGACAGCATCCCCAGCTGTTGCTTAAGGAAAGGTCAGAAGTATTTGGTGCCCTGGCAGCCCCCAGCAACAGCAAATACATCTCCTCAGCATCACATGAGTCCAAAGGTAAGGAGACATCCTTCAACTGAACACAGCTATTTGCTGAGAAGTCTTTTAGCAGCAGCCCCTGAAAACTACATGGGATAAACTCAAAAATTATCTTTTCCCCAAAGGAAAAAAATGAGTATTGGATCCAAACAC
Source organism: Pelecanoides urinatrix (assembly GCA_013400755.1). Taxonomy (NCBI): domain Eukaryota; kingdom Metazoa; phylum Chordata; class Aves; order Procellariiformes; family Procellariidae; genus Pelecanoides; species Pelecanoides urinatrix. Next base: position 202,105 of record VZTQ01011535.1, read on the forward strand.
TAACAAAGTCCCACTCACAAAGAAAAGTTTAGAAACAAATGATTTCCGGATCCTTCTGACACGACCCCTTGCCATCTATCACAGTGGTAAGGCCACCAAGGAGCAAATTAAGCAAAGGCTAAAATCGTACCTGCAGTCAAATATTGAGGAAACATGGACAGAAAGGACTTAGAGCTACAAGCACACTACAAAAACAAAATCCAATTTTTTATAGCCTTTAAAACTAATGATACAGCTATGTTATAACTCTAATCCACAATACACAACTGGCGTGGATTGCTGCAGAACTCACGTATCCCTTTGCTTGAATGCACCCAGAAGAAATTAAAGCTCAGATCCTGTCTGAACTGCAATCCATGGTTACTCCTGGAGACAGGAGCCAGCTTTGGCACTCTGTGCATACAAGAACTTGACCATTTCTGTAGATGCCATTATGGTGTAACACAATAAACAGCAACATCACATCACGTGTGGGGATTGCGATGGGACTAATGGACACATAAGTCTCTGCGGGAGGAGACGCCTAAGCATCAGCCAGCTTTGGACATTGCACGTTCTCAAAAGAAGTGCACGGTGGGCTGAGGTCAGCGGGTTCACAGGTCCGCCAACTCCCCAAATCCAATGTGAAGGCCAAAGGACATGAACGAACGCAATGGGGAAGGCAGGCATAAGGGAAGAAACTTTATTTTGCATTCCTGAAAAGAAACTGTTTATCATATTTGCTAGCAAATGACTCAAGGAAAAGGACGACAGTGTGCTTCTGTCGCAGAATTCTGCCCCTTTACGTACAAGGAAAGCATCTCTGAAAAGAGCTTACTGGAGGTGGTGAACCCAGCTTTGAGAGAATCACTGTCCTCCTAAACATGCTACAAACTGTCCTTAAAGCAAAACAACAGAAAATAAATAAATAAATGAATAAATGAATAAATGAATAAATAAATAAGCAAGCAACAGGAATAGCAGTGGCAAACCATCTCCTCTTCTTTCAGTGTGCTAAAAGGCCATTCAAAGTTCAGAATGTTGAATGCTGGCGTTTTAATACATTTGTAATGCAGCAACTTTTAAACAAATCTGTAAATATTAAAATGTTAAACCAAACACAGGTCAATAAAACAGCTTTTTTTAATATATTTTTCTAGGATTAAAACAGGGGCATCTATCTTTGCAGAAGGAAGTTGTTTTGTTTTTTCCAGAGGGAGTAGTTTTTTAATTTCTACGTGGAAGGTGCTTTATGAGCATTTCTATTGTCACTGTCTCTATGAAACATTAATTCCACATAGGAAAATATCCAAAGAGGCTGATACTTCTCTATGTCAGCAAGGAGCTATGCCTGCCTTTGGCACAACTGCACAATGCTGTCACATCTGCTTCTGTAGTGAGACAAATATTGGACAAGGCATCGGTCTGGACATCACCAGTATTTGTTTTTCTTTACAGGTCACTTTTGTAGCATGAAGAATGCATGTCAAGTTTCCATACGGCAGGTATAAGTTTATCTTTAACTCCACTATCTGAAACGTGCTATCGGTTGGAATGAGGCCCTCGCCTAAATCCAAAATTAAGTTACGGTAAAAAAAACCTTCATGGGGCTGGTGGAAAGGAAAGGGATGGACAGGAAAAAAATGGCACCTCTCAATTCTGGATTCCTGGCCAAGTCTGAAGCAGTCAGTTGGATGAAATGAGGTTTCTAAAGCTCCAGCAACTTCCCAGAAGCAGCATCACACTGCTCAATGGCATTTCACTTCCATTCTATGAAGGTATATGACACGCCTACTTAATACCACATACACACATTGAAAATATGTCAATCATTTGATCCCTTCAGGGAAGCAAACATTTCTTATTTATAAGAAAAAGCCCTACATAAACTTGTGACACCAGGTTATTTTTAATAATATTGAAGTAACATATGGCAATATTACCAGCATTGAACAACCAGTTGTGCTGGTTTTGGCT